>JAOXJP010080105.1:0-15011 GCA_025762735.1 Platanus orientalis
CATCTCGAGGGCTGTGATTGCAGGAGAGATGGAGATAAAAGTAGCAATGGCGACGGCAACGCTAATGGTGATGAGTCAGTTTTCTCTTCTTCTTCTTCTTTCTTTCTTTCTTTCTTTCTTTTTGTAGAGATAACAAATATGCATTTGAAGATTTTTGTTGAAAATTATCAAAATGTTTTGTCAAAAAAGTTGAAAAAAGGGATTCTTCTTTGAAAAAAATATTTGATATCTCTAAAGAAGACTCATATTTGAGATTAGTTCAAATATTCGTTATGAAAAAAATGAATATATTTGATTTGATATTGGCTCGAATTCAAAATTTTCATATGAATCATTAGGATACATTCGATTTGGTTCCAGATATCAAATACTTTTTTGAGAGAACTAATGCGGGATACATTCGAATTTGAACCATAGGCTTCTTATTCTTCGGATATTCGTATTCATATCCGAAATTCAAGTTAGTCAAACAAATTCGAATTCGAAACCCTTCAACAAATATCTGTTGAATATCGATTCGAATTCAGATATATCCCTAAAGTAAACGAATCGAATACGAATATGTCTATATTTGCTCCGTTGACAACTCTATCCTTCCTCAGTTTGACCACCCCATGAACAATCCTAAAATATATCAAAATCAGATGGGCCCCTTGCTTAAACCAATCGAGCCTAGATTTCATGCACAAAAGAGGTGTGTAAGTTATGCACATGGATTAGGGGCTGATGCATCAGTACTGAAAAGTGATTTACACTTTTTTGAGGCACACTTATCACTTTCGCCGCTGATGTGTTCATCCCCAGTCCATGAGCACATCTTTTGTGTGCATGAAATACATAGGGAATCCAACTGGATCTATTGAAACAATTGGACGATCTTCCTAATGGGGTGTTGTATTTTGCATGATCACAAACAAAGGGATTTAGAATTTTATTGGAAATAATCCGGCAGAAGAAGAGTTTTGGAAGTTGTGCTTGCATTCACATTTGTCAAATTGGTGGAGCAATATCACCAACAACAGTTGTGCACCAGTATTACTACCTTCAGGATTTGGTACGAACAAGGCACGAACAAACAACATTCGAATGGTGTCAGAGATAGAAACATCAGTGCCAAAAAGTGAAAAGCACCCCAAAAAAGTGTAAATCACTTTTTCGGCGCCGATGTGTTCACCCCTGACGCAGTCTACACCTTATCCACTCAAACTTGCTCATACCTAGTCCCAGTTGGCATTACTAGAGTAGCGACAAATTTTCACATTGTAAATCCTCAACAAAACAAAGAGCAAGAAGACAACTAGAGATTTATTTCATTGAAAGAATGACTCACATTTGGGAAATTGCCAATATATATAGAGTGGGTATATGAAGAGCTCACATGGATGTCCAAATCGACTAGAAATGTAACATGAAAAAAGGAGATAATTTTAGTTGATGTTATTTTATTTTCTTTTATTTTTTAATTACAATTGATCTTGGAGTTTATATATATTTGTGCATTTATCATAGTACCCTTTGTCAAGCATGGTGTATTCACTTGGATTCAGAATCCTCTACAATAACTTAAACTATTTTAACATACAAAGAGTGTTTATATCGTGTGTATACAAATTTCGAACTCCTGCACAAATTTAGTTGGAATTATAAATCTTGCATATGTGTCACATTTTGAGAACTATTGCATGTTAACATTACTACCAACGTGCAATAGATTTGGACTCGCTAGCATGAGATCTCTCCATTAAAATTGATGCCTATATATATATATATATATATATATATATATATATTTATCAATTTTATTTAAAAATCAATGTTGTTTTTTGGGATGCAAACTCATTATCTTGAGATCAGATCATGAGATGGCAATCTTAGGATCAACCTATTAGACGGTAAAAGATTGCATTGGTCTTTTGGTTACATGGGAATACTCTTTATCGAGAAAGGAGAGAGGTGGAAGAGAACCTTGTTTAATGTTTTATATGTTAAATATATCAAATTGCATCCGCATTTTAACACGTGCATGTTAATTACTTAGCGTAACTGTTTAAGATCATGATTTGACAAAAGTATATGAGCTCAAGTCAAGCTTTCAACACAATCTCAACTCAAACCAATAAACAATCTCAAAGATTATAGTCCAAATATCAAATAAACCAGTCATCACTTGTTTCTTTTTCCGGCATTGGTTGATTACCGGAGATATTTAGCGATAGCATATCTTATGTGACAAAAAAATTGGAGTGATCTTGTGTGACCGCACTACAGATTGAAATGTAAGGTGCATAGGGTTAAAAGAGTAAAAAACGTACTGAAAAAAGAGAGAAGCAAACGTCCAAAAAGAGGCACCAAATCAAAAAAAACATAAGTGTCAATCTATGATGCACGTCACATATGGCCACAGAATCTTTGTTTCATTTATTGACAATTTCTCTTGGCAGGTAATATCGAGCACTCATTTAAGAACGGCGCGGATTTTATATGCTGACCATATCATCCTCTAAAAACTGTGTAGGGCATAAGAGCAACACGGGCTTAAAAATTTTAAAAAACCCAAAAGCATTAATTTTAGAGCCTTAACCAAGTAAAGGTGGGTCTCGCGGTTAAAAAGTAATTGAGATCTAAAACCTAAACCTGCATTTTTTTTTGGTCTTTCACAATTAAACCCTAAGAAAAAGATTCTTCACCATCAGCACTTGCAAGCTCATCGCCGAAAATCTCCGATGACCGTTGTTGGCAAAGAAGGTATCTCTCTCTCTCATTCCTTTCTCCCTGAAATCTTCAAAAGGGGACAAGGCCGGACCTTCTATTTTCCCGATTTGGGGTTTGATTCGTTGCCAACAACCGTCGCAGGAGAAAGAAAGTAGCTGGAGTTTGTCGGTATTTTTGTTTTGTTTTATCTGACAAAAACCCTAAATCTGAAGAAAGCTAATAGTGGCGGTCCCTACCTTCTTCCCAATTTGATGTTTTAATGTTGTCGACAACTATTGTCGTCGACGTCACCAGAGAAGAAAGCAACATGAACACCGCCAAGGCTTCAAGTTTTTTATTTATTTATTTTGATTGGCATTTTTTTTTTATTAAAGCCAAAGAAAAGATAGGAAAACAGGGGATGAGAGATCCCCAACAATCAAGAAACAACAACAAAAAAAACAAAGGCAAAAGAAAACCGGGCAAAACCCAAAAAGAGAAAAGGGCAAAAGCAACAAACAACTAACACTTAGACAACGCTAATAGAAATAGCCCAATCCCTAGTCAAAGCTCCCGTGGGCAGGCCTTCATAGCCTCTGCATCTACGAGCCCAGAAAATCACTAACCCCTTTGCATGCCTAAAGACTTGGAATGCTAGCTTCGAATGACCCTGGAAGACTATGTTGTTCATTTCCCCCCACATTACCCAACAAATGGCGGCCGAAACAAGCTTCCAAATTTTGTAGCCCATGCTATTTAAAGTTGTTGTACTCCATCCCTAAAGAAGGCTTTCAAGGTTGGAAGGGGCTACAAAAATTAGCCCAAACTCCTTTGCAATACCACACTAAATCTCCCAAGAGTAACTACAGCGAATGAGAAAATGGGAGCTTATTCCGAATTCTGTTGGCATAGTAAACATATGCTAGGCAAATAAAATCATTTTCTCCTCAACATGTCCATAGTCGAAATATTCTCCAAGATGGTTGTCCACAATAAAAACTAAGCCTTGAGAGGTACCGTCTGATACCAAACAGCTTTCCACGGGCCCTCCATCACCCCCACGTCCGCCAACAACTTATAGCAGGATTTCACTAAAAATAGCCCACTACTCTCCTTTACCCAAATGTGTTGATCCTCATGTCACAAGTTGAGACTTTCCCTTCGAATTCTATCAAGAAGCTGAACCACCCTGGGGATCTCCCAATTAAACGATGCCCTTCTTAATGATGGCAGCCACACTGCTCCCCCCTTGTCACATAGACATAGGAGGCTATCACTGCATATGGATCCACCACCATAGCAAATATATCCGGATACAACTCCTTCAAATGAGTATTACCACACTAGACATCTTTCCAGAACTGAGTACGCCCACCATCCCCCAATGCATAACCTAACCCAGACTTGAAGGAATCAATCTAAGTCATAATGCCCCTCCAAAGGGCTCCACCCATACAAACCCCGAGGAACTATAGAATCCCAACTGTCCATGCTACCATACTTGGCTACTACCACCTTGCTCCATAGCCCACGCTCCTCTGATTGAAACATCACAACCATTTACATAACAAAGCCCTATTCATAGGTTGAAACCTCCTTATGCCCGCTCCCCCTGTATCTTTTGGAATGCGTACCCTATCCCAAGCAATCAAATGCAAACCCCTGTCATCTTCCATCCCTCTCCAAAGGAACTTCCACTGGATATGCTCTAATTTCTCACACACAGATGATGGAGCCACAAATAATGAAAGGAAATAAATCGGGATGCTTGCAATAGAAGATTTGACAAGAGTTAGTCTTCCCCCTTTCGATAAGTAGTGTGCCTTCCAACTAGACTACCTCTTCCTCATTCTATCAAGCACTAGGTTCCAGATTTCCTTCGTTTTGTATTTTGCACCCAAAGGGAGATCCAAGTAGGTGGATGGGAGGTTACCCATTCTACACCCCAAATCTGCCACTAGCAAGTCCAAATTAGGAAACTCTCCCACCGCAATCAATGAACTCTTGGCCAAATTCAATTTAAGCCCGGAAACTGCCTCAAAATAGCTTAGCACACACCGAAGAAATCTGATTTGGCATTTGAGAATTGTCACAAAAAATGGTGGTATCATTTGCAAACTGAAGATGAGACACTGGACCTGTCTCAAGACCCACCGAGAATCCCTCAATCATACCCACCTCCGCTGCCCTCCTAATCAAAGCCCCCAAAACTTCAGCAACAAGAAGGAATAGCAAAGGAGATAATGGATCTCCTTAGCACAACCCCCTACAACAACTAAAGTGACCTTGCGGAACACCATTTATCATGATCGAGAACGATATTAGGCTAACACACTTCTAAATCCACTCCCTCCATTTAACCCCAAACCCGCACCTCCTTAAGATATATAACAGGAACTCCCAGTTGACATGATCGTAAGCTTTCTCCAAGTCTAACTTGCATATCACCCCGGCCCTTCCTTCCCAAAGCCTCACATCAATACATTCATTTGCAGATAATATACAATCCACCATAGTACGCCCTTGTAAGAAAGTCCCTTGCTCTTCTGATACAATTGACGGAAGCACCTATTTCAATCTCAATGACATGCACTTGGATATGATCTTGTAAGTACTTCCCATTAGACTCGCCAGACAAAAGTCTGAGAAGCAATCTGCCCCTTCCTTTTTAGGTATCAATATAATGTAGGTGGCATTACTTCCTTTGTCCAAAAAAGGTCTGTCATAAAAGTCCTTATAACCAGCATCAAATCATCTTTAATCACTCCCCAACATGCATGATTTATAAAATTCAAGAGTAAACCCATCTGGTCCCAAAGGCTTCTTTCCATCTATCAGTCATACAACTTTCTTCACTTCCTCTTCCTCGAATGGTCTCTCTAGCCACTCGGCTTGGCCTTCCCTAAGACGAGGTAGGTGTAAGCCATCAACTTTCGGTCTACTCACCCTCTCCTCCCTAAAGAGATTCTTGAAGTAGTCATCCACATGCCTTTTAATCCCTTCTACGTCCTCCACCCTCTCATCACCCACTTGAAGACTATGTATACCATTGACTGTCTGTCGAATGCTTGCCATTTTATGAAAGAATCTCGTGTTATCATCCCTTTCTTTTAGCCATTGCACCCTTGATTTATGTTTCCACATCACCTCTTCCATCTCCAAAATCCAATTGTGCTCAAATTTTAGGTCAGCCCTAGAAACCCTTTCCTACTCCGTTAACCCCTCTTCTTCCTCCTTTTTCTCCCACTGTTGAATCGCCTCCACACATCTCATTTTCCTAGTGTCAATGTGCCCAATACATCACGATTCCATACACGAATACGGTCCTGCACCCCTTTTAGTTTCAAACAAAATCTTTAACCAAGGGGGCCATAGACCTTTGTATCATCCCACCAGCCCTGCACAAGCTCCATAAAACCAGGATGCTTAAGCCACATGTTCTCAAACTTAAAGGGGAATGGGCCCACATCTCTAATCCCCTTCCCCCTTTAAAAAATATAGGCATGTGATCAGATGCAACTCTAGGTAAAGCAATGATTGTTGTGGACCTGAAATATTCCTCCTAATCAACCGAAATCAGGAAGCAGTCCAGTTTGCTCAAAGCAGGTGAATCTTGAAAATTATACCAAGTAAATATGGTTCCTAAAATAGGCAAGTTAATTAGTTCATACTGGTCCACAAAATCACAAAACATGTTCATTCCCCTAGTTCGCCACGAAGCCCGGTTCCTTTCATCCATAAATAACACCTTATTCAAATTGCCTCCCACACAACAAGGCACCTCCCACCTAACCCAAATTCTCCCCAACTCAGCCAAACAATCCTCCAAGTGGGCACCTCCAGGTGGCCCATAAACACCAGTCACCACCCATCTCTGGTTGTCACCTTTCAAAGCAGCCAAAATAGAAACAGATAATGTGCCCACCTTAGTCTCATGACACAGCCCCACCTCTTCATTCCAAATTAAGAGAACCCCTCGAGAAGCCCCCACAGAGGGAAGGGTCATTCATCCTGGACTGCAAAAGTTGCACACACTTCTAATCAACTCCTTGTCCACCCGCATAAGTTTGGTATTCTGCAAAGAAATTATATCCGACTTATTTTTCTTAGCCAACTCTCTAACCATACATCTTATTTCCTAGCTCCCCAAACCCCTAACATTTCAAGATAATATTTTTACACTTCATGGGCCACCTGCATGACATCCCCTTGCCTTCCTAGTTGATTCTATCCATTCTGACCCCCTCTTCGTATCATATGAAAGTCCCCAGCTTACGTTTTTTATTTCTTGAGGAATACGAACCCGACCCTCCTTAACCACCTTCTTGTTCTTTTCATTTTCCTTGTTATTCGAATGCCTTTCTAATTCGGGAAACAAATCCCATGCTGCTACTTTTAGCCCGTCAAAAGAGACACCAAGCACCTCGCTAACCACCTGCATTTTATGGAGCACCCACTCAGAGACCCCGGCCAAAGGAGTGACATCCATCTTTGGGTCATACCAGGTGACCAATTCAGTTTTCCTTCCATGGTCTAGCTTGACATTTTCCCCAATTAATTGCTGAAACTCTGAAATTGATACCCTGCTGCCATCATCCCATTGCCAACCTTCAACGACACTATCCCCAACCCCTCCACTGCTTTAACTACACTCCAAAGTAGGAATATCAAAGACTGTCAGCTTCATTCCATCTGACCTAGTCAAAAACACTCCCGGTTGCATTCATAACCAAGTATTTCCCCTATTCACCAGTTGAACACCTTTCACCCAGGGCGACTCCAATAGGCTTACTAACCGCTCCTTCCCTGCAGGGTAGGCCCTAATTGGTGATTGTTGACTGACCTCCCACTTTGAGCTCTCCCTTATGATCCTCCCCTCCATCCTGGTTCACACCCCTTTACTCCATTTTTTGAACCATCTGCAGCGTCGATTCTATGCACACCAACTCATGAAGAGCTAATTCATCTTCTGTTGCTCGAGATCTACTCTCGTTCCCTCCACTGAGCCATAACTCCTTAAGAGAAGAAGCCTCCCAACTATTTGCATGCGTCAATTACATGCACACCACCTCGTGAAGAGTTGATCATTCTTTTGTCACCCAAAAGCTACTCTCGTTCCCTCCACTTAGCTGTATCTCCATAAGAGAAGAAGCCTCCCGAATATCATAAAGCTTATTTAAGCCCTCCCAATGCTGACTAATCCCACACAGACCCTCCCGCGTTTCTAATTTTTTATCCCGCCCCTCCCAACTTAGAGGATTACCACCCAGCCCCTCCCGCCTTATCGGGATCACTTCCATACCCTCCCGACTTTCGAGATTTACAACCAACCCTTTCCCATCATAAAAAATTACCTTTGTACCCTCTCCCTTACTTCATTCAAAGCCCCTCTACCATTATAAATATCCCCTTTTTCCACCACCACTCTGCCAACACCCTCCTCGTTTGGTTGCTTGATTTTTGCCTCTACAAAAGACGATAAAACCCACTCCTTGATTGAAATTATATCCACCCTATCACCCTAAGATTTCCTACCTACCGTAACAGGCCCAACCTCAACCACCTTTTTTTCCCACCAATGATATCCTCCAAACCCTTTCCCCCTCTTATCCCTCTGGTTCACCTCTATACCACCCCTTTGCTCCAAAACCACCTCCCGCATCTAGGTTTTGGGCAAAACAAGTAGGCTGCCTCCCACGATTGTCGCACGTGTGGTCATACGTGCCTTTTGCATGACTTCATTTGTCTTTTTTGCATTTTGAATTTCAAAATCATGCAAAGCCCTCTGTGGTGACGTCGTCATCCCTGGTCGCCGTCCATTAAAGCTTTCCAAGTTTCTCAGGAAAATCCCCACCCTAATCTCCTTTCCCCGGTCAAAAGTGGAGATCAATCTCGAAATCCTGTCTATCGGACCCCCTCTACCCAAAATCTGGGCCTCCTCGTAGTCCTCCATTCATCTTGTTGCTACATCTAGCCTCAGGAACCCACTACACAATCCTTTAGTGGCTTTAATAAAATCAGGAGTCCAAAGATGCAAAGGAAGCCCCCACACTGCTATCCATCTACTATTAAGCACCAGCTTTGGACTGTCCATACACAACTCACGTTTTCATCTCTGGAATTCCAACCAGCCACCACCAAAACCCCCTTTCATACTCTTCATTTTAAGAAGTCCTCTCATCTCCACTTCAAAGTCCATAACCACAAAGCACTACTGAGGCACCAGCCTACCCCAAACCAGATCCTTTTACGAATGCAAGGTATCCCTTATGCGAGCACACACTTCTTCCCACGTTGGCTTACCAATTCTCTTAGTGTACACCCCAACACTCTCCCATAATCTAAACTCTCCCCCCTACAATACATAGTCTGAATCCCCAAGCATCAATTTCTCTCCACTATCTCCCTTGCTATTCTTGGAGCCTTCATTTCTAACAGAAAGAAGCCATGAACCACCCCCTATGAATGAATGGTGGGAAAACATCAGCTGACATGCCTTCCCTTGATCCTCTCTCCTCCTCATGGAAACAAACTCCCTGTTACCTGAGAAACCAACCCCATTTCCCACCACCTCCAAAATACCCTGTCGGGTATTGTGCTAGCCTTGCAAATCACAACGTTTTGGAATGGCCACCGACTTCTCCATTCCATTTGCATAAAGCTCCGAAAGCAACACGTATATCCTCCTCTCATTCTCCCTTTTATGGAACAAAATAACATTGGAGCCCTATCTGGTTGAACAAATACATCTGGTTTGATCCGGGAGATTGATGACTTCCAAAAACTGACCTGTAGCCCATACTACCGTATTCTCTTTCAGCTTAATCTTATATTGGTATCCCTGACCCCTTTTTATTATCCATACCACCTTCTCCTTTCCAGCCCAAACAAGCTTCAGATCGAATGTTTTAGCCTCAATATGTACCAACTTCTTCATCTCAAGGGCTACAGATGAGGGAGATTTTATGCAATGATGTGGGTATCCATGAAATGTTTCATGAGTTTTCTAGTGCAATTTATGAACTTTGAGAAGATATTTAATGTTACTTTTGTTTGTTGTTTCAAATGACAAGGTGGAAATTTTGAAATTAGATTTCTTGTTTACAATTTCAAATTGTTTTGATTTTAAGAATGGGGTTAGAATTCAATCTTTCTAGGTCAGTTAATGCATGTTTCATGCCAATAATCAATATGGGTAGACTTGTTCAGACTGAAATTCTTTGTAATTTTAGTGATGCAAAATATCCACTGAAGATAATTCATAAAATCTTCCCTTTCTACCTTAAGGATAGACTGGTTGGATGTTAAAGTTTTTCCATCAATTTCTTGCAAGAGATATGATTGAGTGAACAAATGGTTGTTCTTTTTTGCGGTTGCAGCCTGCAAGCCTTAGGATCACAAGACACCATGACAACAAGATGGGGGTGGGAAACACTTACCCATGTAGTAAAGATGTTGAACCCTTATTTAACATTTAGTAAAGACGTGGAATAATATTCAATTAATTTTGCATCGGTTGATTGATATTGATTTGATTTGAAGTAAAGGTTTCCAAATTTGCACATGTTTTCAGTTCCTCTTGTTTCCCTTACAATTAACTGATTTAAATGTTCGGAAGTGCCATAAACTATTATATCTAATGTTTTCCATGTCTTACACTTGGGGATTCTTGACAAGTAGGATCTGTGGAACATCCAAGTAATACCACAGAAGCAATGACCCTTCTACAAGCATATTCCAATTGTTAAGAATTTATTTTCTAATGTTCTTTAAAACTTAAATGCTAAAGGAAAGGTGTGCATTTGACTTGTGAAGATGAAACTCTTGGATTAAAGTTTGGACAATAGAATGCTAACATATCCAGTTCTTTATATTTTGTTCTGGCAAGGTCACCCTATTACTAAGACTTTGTTTCTCAAGGCAAAGTAAAATCTCCATCTATATGCTAAGGTACTTTAAAAACCTTCCTGGTGAATGTGGATGGATTCTTTATATACTTATTATAGTTTTTTTTTTTTTTTACCTTAAAAGTGCATATGCACCCGAATCATAAGGTTCTAAAAGTTTTATATTCATTACATATCTTGAAGGTCTTGCATTTTTATTCTTCTCCTTTCCTTGATGTTAAGGATCAAATGTTTAATCAATGAACTCCTTTTTTTCGTTAATGCTTTCTTGAATATCATGCATTTCATAACACTCACAATGAACTAGAGTTCTTCTTTTATTTATTTTGCTAAACAACCATAGTATTTCTATAACCAGAAAGAAAAGAAAAAGAAAACAAAGTATTTTTTATCATTTTCCGTCAAGCATTATTGCATGCATTAGAGAATATAGAAATAGTATTTTTTTTCCATTATAGGTGGGAGAAACCAGCATGCCTCTATGGATCCAATTACCGTGAAAGCAAAAATTGAATCAAAACTTCATTCATAAAAATCCATGTTTGACCCATAACCCTAGCTAGGGGTTTAGCTACTTATAATCAAAGGAAATTTCTGAAATAAAGTTTCACGAAACATCATAAAAAGATCTAGATACAAAGTAATGAAACAAGGAGAGATAAATAAAAAATCTAGACTGTTCTCTTTTGATCTATAAACTTGAATACTCTATTTTCTTCTGTGATTTGCACAATCTGATCTTCTACTCCAATGTACTTTGATTTGCGCTAATGATTGGTGGTGGAAGGTTGAAGGAGAGGGTCCAATTAGGTGGTTGCATGATAGGTGTTGATTTCAACAATTCCTCAAGTCTTGTAAAAAACCACTCAAGTGAGTTTTCCTTTTGGTGGAGGTTACACAAAGGTCTAGCGATGGTACTGAAATCCTTTATAAACCTCCTGTAAAATCCAGTGTGACCAAAAAATGACCGAATATCCCTTATTGTCCTAGGGGTAGGCAACTTAGCAATCAGGTCTGTTTTGGCTTTGTCCACTTCAATTCCATTAGATGAGATTATGTGTCCCAACACAATCCCTTTAGTAACCATAAAATGGCACTTCTCCCAATTCAAAACCAAGTTCTTCTCTTTGCATCTAATTAGAACTAGTTTTAAATGATGCAAACACTCATCGAAAAAAGACCCAAACACAGAGAAATTGTCCATAAACACCTCCAAATAACGCTCAACCATATCAGAGAAAATACTAAACATGCATCGTTGGAAGGTGGCAAGAGCATTACATAGGCCAAATGGCATTCGCCTGTAGGCGAAAGTGTCAAAAGGACAAGTGAATGTCGTCTTCTCCTGGTCCACTAGATTGATCTCTATCTGGTTGTAGCCAGAGTAACCGTCTAGGAAGCAGTAGAACTGATGGCCCACTAACCTTTCTAAGATCTGATCAATAAAAGGTAGGGGAAAATGATCTTTCCTAGTGACGGAATTCAGCTTTCTATAGTCAATGCATTCCCTCCAACCTATTGTTACTCTGGTTGGGATTAGTTCATCATTATCAATTTTTACTATAGTTATACCAGATTTCTTTGGTACAACTTAGGTTGGACTTACCTAGCTGCTATCAGAGATAGGGTAAATGATACCCACATCAAGTAACTTCAATATTTTCCCTCTCACCACATCTTTCATATTTGGATTTAAGCTCCTTTGTGATTCTTGGGATGGTTTCGCATTCTCTTCTAGATGGATCCTATGGGTGTAGATTTGTGGATCAATCCCCTTAATGTTAGCTATGGTCCACCCAATGGCTCCTTTATATTCTTAGAGAACATCTATCAGTTTGGTTTCCTGGTTCTTTCCTAGACTTGATGAAATAATCACAGGAAACATCTCATCCTGACCTAAATAGGCATAGCAAGGGTTTTAGATCAAGCTTAGGTGCCTTAACACTAGAGGGGAGGGGTTTAATGGTAGTTTTGGGTAACTCTTCAAAATGATCCCTCCACCTATTAGTGTCTTGCACCAAGTTAGAATCAGATACAACACTCACCACTTCCACATCATCACCATCACATTCATCCTTAGTGTGGGCCAGAAGTACCTCTAAGGGATCAGAACAGGTGTTCTCTCTAAATTCTTCTTCAATTAAGGAATCAATCATATTCACTTCATGGATGTCATCATCACTCCATGGTTGGTTGCATTTGTGAAAGACATTCAGCTCTATCATCATATTATCAAATGATAGTTTCATGACTCTATTCCTGTAATTGATTAAAGCATTCGATGTTGCAAGGAATGGGTGACCGAATATCATAGGTATTTGAGTGCTTCATGTCTTTATAGGTTGGGTGTCTAGAACTATAAAATCTACTGGGAAGTAGAATTTATCAACCAGAACTAGCACATCCTCCACTACCCCTCTTGGTATTCTAACAGAGCGATTAGCAAGTTGGAGAGTAACCTTGGTGGGTTTTAATTCACCTAGTCCTAACTGTTCATAGACTAAAAAGGGTAGGAGGTTAACACTGGCCCCTAGATCAAGTAAAGCTTTTTCTACCCAAAAGTTCCCTATGATGCATGAGATGGTAGGGCACCCTAGGTTTTTATATCTTGGGGGGCTGTTGTGCTTTAGGATAGCACTAACCTATTCTATCAAAAAAAACATTTTTTTATATGTTCAGCTTTCTCTTAACCATATAAAGATCTTTTAAGAACTTAGCATATGATGGTATCTACTTAATGGCATCCAACAATGGGATATTTTTCTTCACTTGCTTAAAAACATCCATGATTTCCTAATTTATCTTCTCTTACTTGACATAAAGCAACCTTTGAGGGAATGGGGCAACTGGTTTAAGACATGAATTAGATCACCTCTTAAATCATCATTACTAGGTCCTTCCTCACCCTTAGCTTCAACAGATTCGTTTGGCTTATTGGCCTTCATAAGAATCTCTTTATCAATGATTTTACCACTTCGAAGGGTGGTAATGGACTTAGCTTGCCCAAGTACAGACTTGGATGGATTTAAATCTTGCACCTCACATTAGGTTTTAAGATTAGGTTAAGGTTGGAACAGGAAATTCCCTTTCTCCCTGACACTTCAATGTGCTTCAATTCTATCCACAGATTTCTGAAGGTTTCTAATCACTTGCGAATAATTTTGGTTTACCTAAGTTTGCACTTGCATGAATGCTTTCAATGTGTCTTCAAGGGTCCTCTTCTGTGGGGACATATAAGAGGTACTAGTCAGCCCTTGAAGTTCATTATTTGCATTAACAGAGGGACCATTTCTCCAGTTAAAATTTGGATGGTTTCACCAATTTGGATTGTAAGTGTTGGAATATGGTGAGCTAAAAGGCCTTTGGTAAGCATTTACAGTATTTGCTTGATTGTGCAACACCTCTTTAAATGCAGGGATCATTGGACAATCCTTCGTATGGTGTGCATCGCTCTCATATATGTCACAAACACTTATGAATTTCGGTGGCCTTCGCCATGTTCACCTTTTGTAATTCCATGGCCTTGAGTTTTCTAGTCAAGCTAGCTATCTTAGCATTAACATCATCCTCCTCCCTGATTAGGTACATCCCTCCCTTAGGGTTAGACACCGCTTTAAATTTGTCTATCCTATCAGTGGTGTCCCATATTTAGGCATTTTTAGCAAGATAATCGAAGTAATCCCATGCCTCATCAAGAGCTTTGCTCAGGAACTCACCGTTACACATCATTTTAGTAAATTGGTGCATATTTGAGGTCGGGCCATCATAGAAGAAGTCGATAACTCGCCATGTCTCATATCCATGATGTGGACAGGACAGAAGGAGTTTCTTGAATCATTCCCAACACTGGAAAAATGTTTCAGTCTCTTTTTAGGAGAAGTTCATTATATTTCATCTCAATGTGTTAGTCTTATGAGTAGGAAAGAACTTTTTAAGGAACTCCCTAGTCATCTCTTGCCAACTCCTTATGGTCATTGGTTTTATGAAATGTAACCAATTTTTAGCTTTTTCTTTCATAAAGAACTAAAATAGCTTGATCCTATCTCTTCTGTCACACCAACATAGTGCAAGGTTCCACATACCTCATCGAACTCTTTGAGGTGTAGGTAAGGACTCTCAAAATCTAGGCCATAAAATTTTGGGAGTAATTGGATTACTCCAGGCTTTATTTCAAATGTCCCAATATTGGGAGGAAAAAACCATATATGAAGGAGTGCTCCCTCTTATGGGTTGTAGGTAATCCCTAAGGGTCCTCATAGGTGGATCATTTCGAACCTTAGAAATTTTAAAAAGTTCAAGAAGATTCCTAAGAAGATTTGGGGATTGAGGTCTAGGCATAGGTTCAGATCTCCTTAATCGATTTGTATGGTCTCGGTGCCACAAGATCATAAGCAGTAAGAGTGCATCATCCTA
>JAOXJP010080116.1:0-15011 GCA_025762735.1 Platanus orientalis
GAAGTCTGACACCTGGCGAAAGAATTATGAAAGAATTCTGACACCTGACGGGAGATTATTGGAGAAATTCCACCACCAATTACAAAAATAGATGAAGGAGTAATATTGGTGGAAATTTGAAATAAACAGTTACCTAGACAGGTGGCAAGAGGAACATTCAAAAGATTTTTTCTACAATTTATTGATGTTGCAAATCATAGGATGTGTGGTAGCAAGTGATAACTGAATGTAACTATCCATTTTGTCTATAAATAGCAACAAAACGTAGAAGAAGTTTCACACCATCACAATTCTAGTCAACTCTTGTATTCATAGTTAGAATCCTTAGTCAAATCTTCTATTTTATACAATCTTTCTTAGCAATAAAAGTATTATCCTTTTCATCCATCAAATCTATGAAGTGCATTATGACTTTCAGTCAAATGATTAAGTTTTGCTTGATCGTATGGAATTGGCTCTATAACCAACTACATTACATGATTGGGATCATCCCGAATGTAAGTCCATCTTAAATTCTTCTTATATTTTCTTTGAATTACTAACATTCTTAGTATTATCACGATGGAATTGTAAAAGTCCTTATTCATAAAGCAGAAAATTAGCCACAGAGGGAATAACCCTACTTTGTAATCGCTTGAATACAAAATGTGGCCAAATAAATATTTCGGAAGTCAATTCCATCGAATTCTTCCAGATGTTCAATTTATTTTGGCACCTATGGTCGTAAATAAAAGACTAAATTGTGCCCACGTGGCACTGACATGTCCACACACGTAATCAGCCATAAATTTAGGTTAACAACTCATTTATAAACGAATAAGATATTTAAATAAATCATATATATATGTATCCATATTTGCTTTAAGCAAATTGCCCTACCTAATGGTTGTGTTGGGTACCCCATGCCATGAGTGGCCCTACCAAAACAAAAGAAAGAATAAAAGCAATCCACATGCCGAAGGTTCAAAGTTGAGTTGTAGTAACCCAAAAGAAAATTGCCCCTACCGAATTCCATATCAAACTTATGTAGCAAATTAACAAAGATGCTTTCTCTCTCTCTCTCTCTCTCTCTCTGAAGAAGAAGAAGAAGAAGAAGTCATAGCAACTAAGGATGGGATTGTAGGGCAGAAAGTGAGGGTCCCTCTCACCAAGCCCAAATCCTTTGTAAGAATTAACCTTCTTTCACTCCCGTTAATTGGTGATGCGTTTTTGTTTTGCTCTCCTCTGGGAGATGCAATTTTGTTTATGCCCTCTGATGATGCCAGAAACCGGTTCACCTAGTTGGTCTTCTGGCCGACACCCTCCAGGATCTTCAGAGTACGCAGACCTGCTAGCAAATGGTGAGGAACGCTGGAGTGGCATTAGCCTATGCCACTTCGATGGTAAAGTTAGTGTCTGACGCACTTAGCAAATCACTAGAATTAAGATTATTTTTTTGTACCTTTCTTTGAATTGGTGCCCTCCTTTATATAGGCTTTAATAAGCCTATTTTTAGGGATCTTTCTGGATTCTGTGGCGAGGACAAGGGCAAGGATTTCGTGCAGTGGCATGACTTTTGTTGTGATTTTTTATCGCCTTCCATTTATAATGGTTATGCCTTTTCTGACGATCGATCGGGTGATTTTGTTGACTTCCTTGTGTATGGGCAAGGTTTTCCCTCAGTCGGTAATCCGACGCTCGGCTGCATGTTCTCTCTGTGACGTATATTGCTCTTGGTTGGCGTTTGCGATATGCGTCAGTCTCAAGCGGCTGGTCAGTAATGACATTCGTGTCATGAACCACCTGACCTATTGGGGCATTCGATCTTTGTTGTCTTGAGCCAAATGTACCATCATCATTTTCCCCCTCATTCCTAGTTCGTCGGTCTACACAAACGTTGGGAATTTGATGAGTCGTTCGGTCTAAATATGCTCGAGATGCTTGGTTTGCTGCCATTTTGGCTCCCATCTTTATGGAGCCCTGCACCATCATTATGTCTTTCGTACATCCCATCATGTCCGTAACCATTTTTCCTCAATTGGTGCATTTATCCAACAATGCGGGTTATTTTGGGTTATTGGACGGTTGGGACATGGTTTGTGTCGCCTATAAGTATGGCCAAAATCCCCTTAAACTCTTCATCATTTTATGAATTTTGAATTGTGCCTTTTTCTTGCACCTACAACCTTGTTTAGCTTGGAGGGAGTTCAACTCTCGTCTATTTGTAGGTACACCCTCTGCTCTTTTATTTTATTTTCATTTTTTGTAATGGTTCGTCTAGGTTTCCCCCTCTTTCCTCTCCCTTTCTTTCTGTTATTTTTATTTTCTTGACTAATCCAGGATCCTACCAGTGTCCCTTTAGGTTTCCATCTTGTTCGTTTATGTTCTTTCCTTAGAGCATGACGGTGTCCCCTTTACTTAAGTGTTATTCCGATCGACCTCTCCTTTCTTAATGGAGTCTTTAGTGAGATTCTTAGGATCCTTGGTCTATTGGTCGTCATCATTTGTGCTCTCAATCAGATGAGCTTAACCTAGAATCTTTTGAGTTCATTATGGCCCTGGACGATACTCTTGTTCGGTAAGATTCAACCGACCAAACTCAATCTTTTGAGCTGTTCAGATGGTCCCATTTTGCTGACCTTCTGTAGGCCATCGAGGGCATTTCCTCCATGTTGTCTGTATCCTGACTTAAAGACCTTCGTCACATTTACCAAATGTCACACCCCGAAACCCACACATAGAAATCGGGATAATATAAGTGGAAGCACATGTACGCGGCATCACGGATCTTAGAGTGTGACATTGGTGACCTTTTCCTTGTGAAAAGAGTCCTTACTTAACTTACCTAATTGCATCACTTAATTTTTTTTCTTTAATTCAATTAATTTTTCTCAATTACTAATACAATCATAATGGATACATAACGTAAAAAAACATCCATCATCATCAAGTGCAGCGGAATATATCATCATGCATTCTAAACTATGTAGCGGAAAGTATAACTAATATCTATACATAACTACGTTCTCCAAAATAAGCAATATCATCATATGAGGCCTCCAAACAAGACAATAACAAAATAGTCTCTAATGAAACCACAAATGTCTCATATAAGTTATAACTCCATAATCCATGTGTCATACATGGAATATGCTAGAAATAAATGAACAAAAAGAAAGTAAATACAATGATCCACTCATCCCATGAACCATCTCTCAGAACTGAACCTACTAAAGATCCCATGCTACAAAGCGCCATTTGAAAGGAGTTAAAAACATGGGTAAGCTAGAAAGCCTGTGAGAGAACATATATAATGTCCCACAGAATAAATCAGATGTCACGAGTATAAAATGATACCAAATCAGAACAGATGAATATATAAGTATCAAACTAACTACAACAATAATCAGAATCTAATAAATGTATAAAAGTAATAAGCCAAATCAATAAGAGTCTATAACTGAAATCAACAAAGTGTGGCTCATAAGAAAAGTACAACATGCTTAAAAAATACTCATAAATAAATAGGCCTTAGCACCTCTCAAATTAGCTGCCTTAGCTAATATATATCAAAACTGATGCATGCTCATGGAAGCCTAATGCAACTCTCAGACTCATGTAACCCATGAAGGATTTTCAACAAAATATGCCTTAGATCAAACAACTCAACCCACGTAGGGTTCTTGAACCAAATCTTGTCAAAACAACTTGTAACAAATCCAACAGATTAGCCCATGTAGGGCTTCTAACAAAACTGGAATCATGTAACCCATGTAGGGTTTCTACAAAATGAAAATCTCATATAACCCATGTAGGGTCTCTGACAAAACTGAAATCTCATACAAAAATGGGTGAAACTAGTTCTGTCTTCACCTATTAATGTTACCCAGTGATTGGGTTCAGAAATGAGGTCATAAGACTGATATAGCCAACAAAAACCCCCCAAGGCATCAAGGGTTAGTGGACAGCTAATGCCGTCTTCACCTATTAATGTCACCTGGTGATTGGGTCCATAAATGGGGCCATAAGACCAATATAGCCAACAAAAAATCCCCAGGGCATCAAGTGTTAGCCCAAAATAATCCCCTAGGGTGTTAAGGATTAGCCCACAAAAATCCCCTAGGGCATTAAGGGTTAGTGGGCAACTAGGGTTGTCTTCACCTATTAATGTCACTCGATGATTGGGTCCCAAAACAAAATCCTCGAATGCAGAATGGTACTTTGAAATCCATGCATAAATATAATAATATGTAACTACACAAGAATACAATGCAAAAGATGTCTAGGTAACAAAACTCATAAATGAGACCAGGTAAAGACTATACTTAAAACCAAACAGAAAGTAGTAGCTCATACTCACACAAAAACCAAATACTCAGAAATTCCTCTTCTAACTTTCTAAAACCAACGATAGTATAAAAGTCTCAAACAAGTCATGCATGTGGATGCAATGATACTAATATGGAGCTCATCAAATCAAATGTAAGTGGATGTAATTAAGTGGAAAACATAATATTAGCATTAATGAGAAACTAGCATACAAGATAGCATAGGCAACAAAGCCCAGAGTCAATTAAAGTAAGTAATACGGGGTGTTACACTAGATACCCTGTCGGACTAGGTTAAGAGTTCCCAACCTAGAAGAATGGGCTTGTACCCTTCACCCAGATGAGGCTTATGTCTTTGAGAAAGCTTTAGAGGGAGGACTTCATTTCCCGTTCCTCTTATTTGTTCGTCAATTGTTGACTCACCTTCATCTTGCCCCTAGTCAACTTATGCTTAATGGGTGGAGGATCTTGATCACTTGCATGGTGTTATGGCTCGCTTGTAGTGGTGGCCGGGATCATTTAATGATTCTTGAGTTCCTTTATTGCTACAAGGCAGTGGAACTCCACTCATGCTGGTGGTATTTCATTACTCGGACACCTAACCGAGTGTTGGTTACCGGTATTCCAACTTCGAATAGGGGCTAGAAGAAAAGATTTCTCTTTGTTTCTAAGGATGAATAGGAGTCATGCTCCTAGGAAAAGCCATCCGACCATGTCTTTAGTGTCCCCAAGTTATGGGGGAACCTCGCCAATTAGGTGACCTTTTATTGCTTTTTTTGATCATTTTCCATTTTATTATCTCTTAGCCTCAGTTAGACTAACCTCTTTAAACTTTTTTATTGCTTTCTAGCTTTAACCAAGCCATCATTAACCAAGGAGGAGCTATCTTGGGTGGACCGTGCCTTCACCTATCTTGTCAGGGACTTCTCTTTTTTGGTGACCCTCGAGTCCTTATTTTCGTATTTGCTTGGTCTTGAGCCTTGCTTACACGAGCCATCCGAGGGTGATGACTGATCATCAAGTCATACCGTCTACCGCCCAAGCATATCTGCTTTCCTTCTTTCCCCTTCTTTTCATTCTTTTTTTAAAACATTTGTCTATGCTTTCAGAAATGTCCACTTGACCATCAAAGGGAGCTTTAGCAAGGGCCTCGGTGAAGAACCCCTCGACCGCCTCCAACAAGCATCCTTGGTTTAACCAACACCACTCGATTGAGAAGAATAAGTCTGGCGAGGTACTGACTATCATCTCTATCATACAAGGCATCACCGCTTCATCCGTAGTGGACTTGGATGCCGGCCTCAACTCTATCCTTGACTTTGACGAGTGCATCGTCGATCTCCCACAGTATGTTCTTGGGGGACATACTGACAAGGGCAAGGAAACAACTCCTCATTCTCTTCTTCAAGACATCAATCGCATAGTTGGATCTTCGCTCGGTCCTTTCTAATGAGGACATTGAGAATTTAAAGAACACCCCTTCTAGTGCTTTGACGAAGAGTGCCTTTTTTGACCTAGGGAAGGTATGTATACTGTTGTTGATCGCTCGCTTTCTTTTTATGTTTTTCTTTGGTTGACCACCTTTCATCCTTTTCTTTTCCTTTTGTAGGTCTTGACGAGGATAGCTTCCATATCCAGTAGTTAACTCTGCTCGAAGGCATATATAGGTGAATTCTGGAAGAAGCTCACCGAGGTTGACGCCGACCAATCCTCTCTAACGAGAAGGCTTGCCGAGACAGAGAACATTTTGAAGGGGACTGAGGCTACTTTGGAAGAGACCTATGATCAATTTGAGGCCGAGAAGGCTGGGGTAGCCATTCTGTAAAAGTCCCTCAAGGATTTGAAGGGGTCTTGGGTTGCCGAGAAGGAGAAGGCTATAGAGACTGCACTCCTAGATTTTCAAAAGTCTGAAGCCTTTGAGGATATTACTTCTGAGTATTATATAAGCGGGTTTGAGGCCCTTCGCCATTGCGCTCTTTGGGAGTATCCTTCTTTGGATTTATCTATGTTTTGCGCGGATGATGAGTTTGACTCAATCGCTTCGGAAGCTGAGAAGGTTGAGGGGGTGCATGAGACAGATGATGCTGCTTCATGAATCTGGCTGAGGATCACCCCCTCCTCTCTCCCTTTTTTGTTTGTCGAGGGCCTTTTCTTTGTAAATGTATTTTGTTAAATGAATTTCCTTCTTTTTGTCACTGTTCACCTCCATAGTTTTTGTTGAATAGACTGTCCTTTCTCAACAATTAGCTCTATTTATAGACCATGACTTAGCCATTTGCATGTCACTCGAGACTTGTTGTAGATCGAGGCTCATTCTTTGTGGCCAGTTATTTCTATAGCCTAAGCTCGTCTTTCCTACGCTTGGTGCATGTTGTAGATCAAGGCTCGTTCTTTCAGACTTAGCCATTTTCATGGTCTAAGTCTGTCTTTCCGATGTTCGACAGTTGTTGTAGATTGATGGTCATTCTTTCGGACTTAGCCATTTTCATGGTTGAACTCCGTCCTTTCAACACTCGACACTTGTTGTAGATTAAGGGTCGTTCTTTCGGGCTTAGCCATTTTCATGGTTTAAGACTGTCCTTCCAACACTCGACACTTGTTGTAGATCGATGGTTGTTCTTCCGAACTTAGCCATTTTCATGCTCTAAGTTCGTCCTTTCAACGCTCGGCACTTGTTGTAGATCAAGGGTCATTTTTCTAGACTTAGCCATTTTCATGGTCTAAGTTTATCCTTTCGACGCTTGGCACTTGTTGTAGATCGATGGTTGTTCTTCCGGACTTAGCCATTTTCATGGTTTAAGTATGTCCTTTCGACGCTCGGCACTTATTGTAGATCGAGGGTCGTTCTTCTGGACTTAGCCATTTTCATGCCTAAGTCTATCCTTCCAATGCTTAACACTTATTTGTGCTACACACATATTTATGAAAGACGAGAATTTTATTATTCCATAATTCATGTTACATGTAGTCTGCTGGTGATACCTTTTTAAATGCTCAACATTTAATGGTTGGGGCAGAGGTCTTCCTTCTAGTGTCTTCAAGTAGTAGGTGTTTAGTTGAGAAGATCTCACCACTGGTACGGACCCTCCCAATTTGACCATAGTTTACCATCACTCGGGACTTGGGTCGCGATGCTTACCTTGCTCAAGACTAACTCTTCTTCATTGAACCTCCTCTGTCGGACCCTAGAATTATAATATCTTATCATTTTCTACTGGTATGACGCTACTCGAAGTGAAGCCTCAATCCTCTTTTCCTCCATAAGGCTTAGATTTAGTCGTAGCTCCTTTTCTCTCTATCCGACATCTTGTTGTTGTGTTCTGAGACTTGCTAGTCTGACTTCCACGGGTATGACCACTTCACTTCTAAAGGCCAAGGAAAATGGTGTTTCCCTAGTGGGGGTCCGTGGGGTGGTTCTGTACACCCATAAACTCCAAGCAGTTCCTCTAGCCATGACCCTTTCGATGCTTCAAGTTTGGTTTTAATTATTTTTTATATCATTCTATTGGTTACCTCCACTTAACCATTAGCCTGAGGATGTCCTGGAGAGGAGAAGTGATTCTTAATGCCTAACTGAGAGCAAAATTCTTGAAACTATTTGTTGTCGAATTACTTTATATTATCTGTGACCATCACTTGGGGTATACCGAACCGACATACAATAGATTTCTAAATAAAATCCCATATATTCCTCGAATTACTTTCTATTATCTGTGACCATCACTTGGGGTATACCGAACCGACATACAATAGATTTCTAAATAAAATCCCATATATTCCTTTTGGTTATGATTGCCAATGCCTCAGCCTTGATCCATTTAGTGAAGTAGTCGACAGCCACAACTAGGAATTTCATTTGTTTCTTAGCGAAAGAGAGGGGACATACTATGTCAATTCTCAATTGGAAGAAGGGCTATGGTCCAACCATGGGAGTGAGCTCCTTGACCAGTTGTCAAGGGATGTTCACAAACCTTTGACATTTGTCGCATTTCTAGACATAATCCATAGCATCTGCCTGCATGGTCGTCCAATAGTATCCAGCTCGGATAAGCTTGTACACTAGGGTGGGTCAACACTAGTGTGGGTCAGCGCTAGGGTCGGTCAGCATGCTCATTTTGGTTCCTGGGGATGTGTTGGATCTCAAACTCGTCGAATCCAGGTATGAGGCTTCTTACCTTCATTAGGTACTCCTGCATCCTATCTTCCTTTACTTTGTACTCACCAGTCACTTGGCCCTCTACTAGTTTAGAATCAGTGAGGACAATGATTTCCTTGGCCCCTGCTTCATGAGCCACTTTTAGGCCGGTGATTAGTGCTTCATACTCTGCCTCATTGTTAGTGGCCTTGAATTTAAGTCGGATAGTGTATTCAAGCTCAATTCCTTCTTGGGTGGTTAAGAGTAAACCTGCTCCACTGGTTGAGACAACCGAGGGCCTATCTACGTGGAACATCTAGCTTTATATTTATGAGGTTCCTTCATTTTTGTGATCGGGGAAGGTTAGTTCTATGAGGAAGTTTGCTAGAACTTGCCCCTTGACCACGACCCTCAGTCGGTATTGAATGTCAAAATTGCCAAGCTCCACTAACCATTTAACCATGCATCATGAGACCTCTGTCTTTTGTAATACTGCTCTCAACGGTCGGTCAGTCAACACTACTATGGTATGGGATTGGAAGTAGGGTCTCAGCCTTCTTACCATGGTCATCAGCGTGTAGGCCAGTTTCTCCATTGACGAGTACCTCAGCTCAGCTCCGTGGAGTGCTCTGCTGACATAGTATACAGGTTTCTAGACATGTTCATCTTCTCAGATCATGATAGAACTCACCGTAGCCGCGAACACCGTTAGATACAGGTACAAGGTCTCTCCGTGTATGGTTTGATTAGGGCGGGGTAGGTTTGGTAAGTGCTCTTTCAGGCCCTGAAATGCCTGATCACACTCCTTGGTCCACTTAAAAGTTTTCTTAAAAAGCAAAAGAATGGAAGACACTTGTCAGTGGATCTGGAAATGAATTGGCTTAGGGCCGACACTCATCCCGCTAGTCATTGGACCTCCTTGGTTGTGTGTGGGGGCTTCATATCTAGGATGGTTTTAACTTTATCAGGATTGGCTTCAATACCTCTATAGGAGACCATGAAGTCAAGGAATTTTCCCATTGATACTCTAAAGGCATACTTGGCCAGATTGAGTTTCATCTGGTACTTTCCCAGAGTACTGAGGATTTCTTCTAGGTCTTTGAGGTGTCTATATGCCACTAGGCTTTTCACTAACATGTCGTCTATGTAGATGTCCACATTCCTCCCTATCTAGGTTTCGAACATTTGATTGACCAACATTTGATAGGTAGCCTCTACATTCTTTAGCCTAAACAGCATAACCTTATAGCAATATGTAGCTCGTTCGGTTATGAAGGACATTTTCTCTTGGTCCTCTTCTTGTATTTGAATCTGATTTTACCCTGGCATCCATGAAGCTAAGTAGAGCGTGCCCTGAGGTAGAGTCAACCAATGAATCTATCCTGAGGAGGGGGAAGCTATTTTTGGGACACACCTTGTTGAGGTATGAGAAGTCTACACACATTCTCCACTTTCCATTGCTTTTCTTGACCAAGACACATTAGCTATCTAGTCGGGGTATGTAACTTCTCATATGAATCCAACCTTTAGGAGCTTATCTACTTCTTTTGTAATTGCCTAGTTTCTCTTGGTTGTGAAGGTCCTTTTCTTTTATCGGATCGGCTTTGTAGAGGGGTCAACGCTCAACATATGTGTCATCACCCTCATGTCAATTCTGGGCATGTCCTTTTAGGTCCACGTAAAGGCATCCTTGTGCAGGGCGAGGAGCACTTGAAAGCGACACTTAAATTCCAGCAGGAGCTTTTATTCGACTTTGATGACCCGTTCTGGTCTCTTAGGATCAGTGCTTAATTCTTCTAACTCTTCCATAGGACCAGTTTGCTCTCATTGAGTGTCCTCTTTAATCTCCAGATCATTGATGGTGAGGGCTTCCTTCAATCCTCTGCCTTGCAGAGATGTGGTGTAACACTCGCGAGTGGTCACTTGGTCACCCCTGACCTCCCTAACTCCTTTAGTGGGAAAGCTCATTAGCAGATGATAAGTGGAAGTGATTACCTTCATTTGATTCAATGTAGGTCTCTCGATGATAGTGTTATATGTCGAGTGACAGTCCACTACTAAGAAGTCGACTACTTTGGTTACCTATCGGGGGTTAGCCCCAGTCGTGACAGGCAACGTGACCATCCTGTCGAGTACAACTTGTCTTCGATAAACCCCACTAAGGGCGCTGCTGTCGATCAGATCTTATCTCTTCCAACCCCCATTTGCTCGAAGGTAGACAAGTATAGGATATTAGCCGAGCTTCAGTTATCTATGAGCACCCTTCGAGTCCAATGATTGGCTATGATCAAAGTGACCACTAATGCATCATCATGGGGTTGTTTTACTCAGTGGGAGTTCGCCTCAGCGAATGTAATATCTTGTTGATTGGCCTGAAAAAGTTTTCATGGCATGTTTGCTAAATAGACCTCGCCTTACCTTGTTGATTCTTTACCTCTTACTAATCCTCTAGCAATGACTTTAGTTTCCTGTAGGCATTCCAACTATAGGCTTTTGTCATCCGAGGGACCTTCATTCATCTTTGGACAACCCTTAGTGTGGCTAGCTTTAAAGTGGGGTAACTGTCCCTGCTAGATGAGCACTTTTATCTGCTCCTTGAGGTCAAAACAGTCTTTTGTGTTATGACCATGGTCTCAATAGAATTGACAATATTATTTCCTTTGGGATTTTTTTTCAGGGGGGGGATCTTGAACTTCTCGGGCTACCTCAATGATGGGTCATCTCACACATGCACTAGGACCTGCTCAAGAGGTGCGTTGAGATGAGTATAGGTTTTGGCATGGTGCATCGGGGCCTTAGTTCCCTTTGCCTTTTGCTCTCAATCAGGAATGGCTCTGATTTTGGATCCACGCTCGACCGTTCTGTGTTTTTCTTCTCTATTCCTTTTCTCCATTTGTTCCTTGGGCTCGATTTCCCAGTTTCATCGTGCAGTCATGGTGTCCTCTGCATTCATGTGTTTCTGGGCTAGGAACATAAGCTCGGCCATATTGTTTGGAGGAGATTTAGACAGGGAAAACAAGAACTTGATAAGCAGTGGTCCTCCCATGAGAAGGTGGTTAGTACCACCTTCTCGTCAACATCATCTAGCTGGAGCACCTCTTTATTGAACTTGGAGACGTAGTCCCTTAGCGTTTCTCCTTATGACTGCTTGATATTGAGTAGGTATGTGACAGGCTTCCGATAATGCCTTCCTCTAATGAAATGACTGGTGAATGATTGACTTAATTTCATGAAGGAGCTAATGCTCCCTGGCTCAAGTTACTGAACCATTTTGATGCTGAACCCTTTAGGGTTTCCGGGAAGGCTCTACACATGATTCCATCTGGGTAGTCATGTAGGAACATCAGGGTCTTATACATTTTAAGATGATCGAAGGGTCCGAGTTCTCATTGAATGTCTCCATTGGTGGGATTCTGAACTTTTAGGGGAACGGGCAGGCCATGACTGTGGGAGAGAAGGGGAGATCAGTCTTTTGGATCATGGCCTGGATAGTGGAGGAAGTCTCTTCCCTCATTGTTTCCATCACCACGTTCAACTGGTCTTGCATCTTCTGGATTTGATCTTCTTGCTCGATCATCGCTGTTCCTACACCGATGTCTTTGAGTTTGGGAGGCAAAGGAACATTGAGACCATGATTGTCTGCCTGCCTTTCTTGTTCATTATGTTTTTCTTCACGCTATGGGTGGGTCTCTTCGGGTTGGTCCTCATCATTAGAAAGTTGATGGTCCTCTCGTGGCATGAGTCTCCAAGTTAGATCTTAGTTTTGTTGTGTGATCCATTATAGGTTCCGAGTAAGGCTATGTATTTGTTGTTCCAAGACGATGACCCTCACTGCTTCTACATCTCGGCCGTCCTGATTATTTGCGGATGTGGTGTTCTTGCGGGCTTCCACCGTTCTAACACGAGTGTCAATCATATGACTTTTGTTTTACTAGAAAGTACTTCAACGTTTTCCACAGACGATACCAGCTGATGATGCTGGAAACCAATTCACTTAGTTGATCTTCTGGCCGATACGCTCCAAGATCTTTGAAATATACAAATCTACAAGCAAATGGTGAGAAACGCCGGTGTGGCGTTAGCCTACACCACTCAGATGGTACAGTTAGTATGACGCACTTGGCAAAATCACTAGAATTGGGTTTTTTTTTGTACCTTTCTTTGAATTGGTGTCCTTCTTTATATAGGCTTTAATAAGCTTTCTTTTAGGGATCTTTCCCGATTCTGTGGCGTGGACATGGGCGAGGATTTCGTGCAGTGACGTGATTTTTGTCATGATTTCTGGTCGCCTTCCATTTATAGCCGTTATGCCTTTTTTGACGGTCGGTCAGGTGATTTTGTTGACTTCCTCGTGTATGAGCGATGTTTTCCCTTGGTCAATAATCTGACGCTCGGTCGCATGTTCTTTCTCTTCGGTTGGCGTTCGCGATATGCGTTAGTCTCGAGTGGCTGGTCGGTAATGACATTCGGGTCATGAACTGCCCAACCTGGTTGAGTCATTCGGTCTTTGTTGTCTTGAGCCATATGTACCTTCATCCAGAAAAGATTATATATGGAAATATGCTTTTCCGTATGTATTAGGATGGTATTAGGGGGTGGACACATCAGTGCTAGAAAGTGATAAGCACCCCCCAAAAAGTGAAAATCACTTTTAGGTACTGATACTCAACCCCCTGATGTCATCCTAATACATCAGGAAAAGCAAACTTCCGTACCTAATCCCAGCCCCAAGTAGTTGGGATAAGGCTGTTTGTTGTTGTTGTTGTTGGATCCAAAAAAGTGATTCACTTTCTCTCCTAGTTGCAAGAATATTTGTGAGCAGGAGAGGATTTGTACTACCTAAAACCCAACTAGGCAATATCAAATCCACCCCAATAACCCCTGCATTGTCATCACCCACTCCTGCCATTTTAATCAGGATCACTGTCATTTCATCCAAACGAATGATATTTGATAACCGTTAGAACTTCAAAATTGCCTACTAACAGACAGGTTATTGATTAATTAGTAACACCTTAGGCACCCAGGTTTACCTATACAACATTGAAGAGTAGGCAAAAAAAAAAAAAAGTGGAACGAAGCACATGCCTATACCCACTTGTTTTCCAATATTTCAAAACACCCTTTTAATTACCTCAACCACAGAAATCATCTTGGTTAGGCTTTGGTGATGTTAACAGAGCAGTATAGAGCCGAAGCCTATCTTCCCCTAGTGAAGAACAACGTGAAAGAGGCCTTCTTGGCCGTATAAATGACAAGGAAGTGAGTGTTAACCTGTGTCTGTACCTTCTCCAAGCCAGTTGAATCGCCACAGCAGCCCAAGTTCTCCACCCAGGCGAGTAGTACCGTGCACTTCTCTTCACTTTCTCATTAACAAAAGTGTAACGAAAATGCTGGGTTACATATTTCACATCCTCAGCTTCTAGCCCAAATGCTTCTGTTGTCTCAAGAGTCACTAAGGTTGATGAAGATGGAGGTAAACGTTCAATAAATGGTCGTCTCAGGCACCACGACAGGAGCTCGTCTCCACTGAAGTTGCCAGGACCCAGCATGCAACAACTCTTCACACCATCTCTTAGTACTTGGCTGCTTTGAAGATGACCTCTTACTACAAATAGCATTCTTTGAACTGGGTCACCTTCTCTAGTTATCTGTATAGAGTTACTCGAAAGTATTGGTCTTGATATTGGAGGTGCGGTTGAGTTTGTAAAAAATAATAAGATGGGAACTTACTGTTTCTCCTTTTGGGAATATGAGAGACTTTACACGATCACATATGTTTTCCAGGACCAAATCATCCATATGTTGAAATAATGGTACCTGAAGCAATTCTTATTGTAAGGGAGCAGGGACATGAAAAAAGAAAGAAAGAGGATTTCAAAAGTTGACACTTTTCTGGTCATCTAGACATTCCCCGCAACCCCAACAGGATTTACCCTGCTCGCAAGTATTCTTGTGACTTCAGGAGATGCACACACTATCCAAAAAAAAGATTTCACTTTTTGGGAGGGTATGTGTACATCTCCTAATATCACAAGACTACATGCCAGCAGGAGAGGATCTCAGCTCAGACACTTCATGTGTAATCAGTGGTTCATTAGTACATTTGGGATGAAAAATGTAGAAGTCTATCTTTCTTTTTCAACTAATAAAATTGTGGAAGAAAATGTTCTGTCTAGGAAGGTGTCTTGGACATTGGGGACGACACCTGCAAGAAAATGGGTGGGATTGGACGAAATTTCAATCCCACTCATTTTCTTTCATGTGTCATCCAAGACACCATCCTGGACCCAAAATCCGAGACAAAACATTTGCTCCCTAATCTTGTTAAGCGATCCCTCCTGATTCGTGTCAACCTAAAGCCTAATACAATTTTCAGTTTACCTTTAACACACCCTTTAATGAAAAGTAGTAAAGTTTTATAGATAAATATATAGGCAAAACAAGATACCAGCTTGCTAAGTTGGTAAAGTGTGAGTGTCATACGGCAGACTTGGGTGCAAAACCCTGTCTTCACATACAATAAATTAACTACTAACATTTTATATATATATATATATATATATATA
>JAOXJP010080137.1:0-15010 GCA_025762735.1 Platanus orientalis
TGTAACACTTTGGATTTCCTCATCTTTGTTCTTTTCCTTACATGACATAATTTTAAAATCTACCTCCATAACTCTTATTAAAATAAATTTGTTTTTTCTTTTACTAAAATAAATTCCTCATACATAACTCCTTATTAATCACACACAAATCTAATAGATTTTACACTGTTATGGACCTAATTGTATACAAATAAATTAACCTTAATACATGAGCAAGGTATAAAACATTTCTTTTAAATAACTATGCAAAATGTATACACACCTGTTTTAATAATCAAAACATATGTTATACACATGCACCTAAATATGTATATAGGTGCATGTACTGATAAAAGGGACATCATTAAAAGTAGAAAACCAGGATGAAAAAAAAAATACAGAGAGAAAACATGAAGGAAAACTGTGATAAGAGTTTAGGCCAATCCAGAAAGAGTAATAGTACCCATTTGTAGACTCAGGGTGACACCATATGCCAGTTATTAATTACTATATGTTGTTTGGAAAATTAAGCCAAAAACAAAATAAACACCAGCAATTTTTTTCATTGACTCGTCATTTTTGTTTATACAAATATTTGATGAAAAGGTCACCTTGGCATATGTTCAGTTTTGTTACTACTGCCTCAGGGTTATTAGGTTATGTTTCATTACTTATGTGTTTTTGTTTATTGTATCACATTTTTCATATGTTAATGTGTTGACCGCCTAAAGGGTAACCCACCGGATTTTATTACATTTTTATATCTCACTATGTGTTAAGTTCACATACCAGTGATAGCACTTTCATCCGAAACCTCATGCACTTTAGATCTGAGAATGTACAAACCCACCTACCGATGCTTATTGCAACCATCCTACGGAAAAAAATAAATGGGATTGTGAGACTTCATAATGAAAGATGTACTAATTATGGTTAATATCTTTTTGGGGAAGAAACATACGATGTCATGTTCCACCTACCAGCGGTTACTTATATATATTTTCCAAATGTGTTTTATCTCCCACACCATCCTCTACACCTGTTTCTCCACCTTTGGATTTACCTCTTATAGGTTTTTTCATATACACATCACTCATCTGATGAGTTTTTTTTGTCTTATTTGCATTTTTCTTTTCTTTATCTTATGGATTTGGAATACCCATAAAAACCAATTTTCCATCAGTACTCATAGGTGCAGCCTCAAATGATTGGACTCTAGTTGCCAAATCGAGACATTCATTGTTCTCTTCACCCAGATGATCAAGTATGTCTTTCAGCATAGCCTTTACCTCGGTGAACTAGGTGCTCACATCAAGCTTCACAGCTTGAAGCTCATCCTTTAGTTCATGTTGACTGGATGGTATATCATTAGTCCTATCCATTATGTTAGCCTTAACGTCTTCAATTCTTTCATTAATAGTAGCATTTGATTCCAAGATTATGATCTTCAACTGGCTTACCCTTATTCGCAAAAGAGATTGAATATAAACGCGTATTATATGATTGTTTATAGGAGTCCCTGCAGCTATAGCAATAAGGGCCTAGACTTAGTAAAACATCATAACTAGATTAAATAGAGATAATTTGTTAAATGTCAAAGTAAGTAACAGATATCTTACAAGGATAGGTGAACACTCACCACCCGGACCTTGGGGGCTGTCCTCCATTTCACTTTTCTTACGTCTGCTAACATCAGCGAATGAGAAGTTTTGGCTGACGTAGGGCTGTATTACAAACGTAAGTGGAATTTTTAGTACATATATCACAGTCCCAAAGCTAAAGGAATGTAAGCTCGATTAATTCAGTAATGTAGTACATTCAGTTATAACCAACAATCCAATTAGGCTATTGTAAGCAGGAAGCTAAGAGCATAAAGATAGCATGGACATATCTTGTTATAATCAGTACCATACACAAAATTGTTTGAAAACCATTTCAAGTGTCTACATGTACCCAACCACAACAGCATTAAGAGTAACTTATGTAAACTTAATGTCTAACTTCTGGTTCCAAAATGTGTAACGTTTACAAGGTTTTTCATACTTACAAAACAACCTTCAAGACCTTTTGATGTATTGAAATCTAAACCTTTGTGTTGATTCTATGTTATTTCGGTCAAAAAATATTTTGGATAATGAGCACAACTGTTCACAATGATGTAACCCTGCTAGAGCATAATGAGTAACTTATATTAAGACAATGTGTAACTTCATATATTAAGATAATGTGTAACTTCTTATAAATGAGTAACAATGAAATAGATTCCTAAATGAAGATTTGATTTTTTTTCCTGTAAATGTATAATTTCACAACTATTGACTATGGACAATGAAATAGTTGTAAGTTTATGTGTAGACGTAACCCTACGACAGCATAAAGAGTAACTTATATAAACTTAGTGTCTAACTTCCTGTTCCAAAATGTGTAACTTTTAGGGGGTTTTTCATACTTACGAAACAACATTTAGGACCTTTTAATGTGTTGAAATCTTAACCTTTGTGTTGATTCTATTTTATTTTTCGTCAAAAAATACTTTGGATAATGACAATTGTTCACACTAATGTTACCATACCAAACCAAAAAGAGTAACTTATATTAAGACAATGTGTAACTTCTTGTGACATGCAATGTAAATGATTTCCAATTAAACAACATTGTAAGATCTATTAAAAATGATACCTCTATGTTGTCTAAGCCCCTAACATTCGTTATTTGTTTCATGATTTTCTTTACGTCCTCTTTGCCCCAGGTTGAATGGAGGGGCACAAACTTCATTCGAGGCACCTCACCATGTGCCTTAGAAAGCTTTATTGATATATATTCAAAAAACAATACCTATAACATAAAATTTGGCCATTAACATATGTAACTAAATATAAAACTAGGAAGACACATGATTAAGAATACTATCTAAATATTTATGGAACCCCACTTGTAAAAAATATAAACAACCAAGCTTGTATGACTTCGTATTATTTCTCCTTTTCTCATGCTTTTTTCTCTTATCTCCTTTAGGCGAGATTGCCTTTCATAAGTTTTTGAAGATGTACTGAGCCCAATTAAACTTAGCTATCCTATCAACATCAACAAGAGCAGGAGAGGCATCCAAACTAGATGTCGGGGTGAGCAACATCGCATGGGCAAAAAGAACAAAATCTTGCTTGAAGTTATCCCCTCCACTGCTGGCCAACAAGATTCGTTCATTAAGAAGCTCCAATAAAATCTTTTGGGTGTCAAATAGTCCATATTGACACCTGATTTCGGACAAGGCCTCATTGTTACCTTTTGTGACCACTTCCTTCCCTTTATTAGCCAGGCCTGAGATCAATTCAACAACATTTGGTGAAATCCATAGTGATCACTTTCCAATGTTAATGTTGCATCCATTTGGGTCAGCATGTGCCCAAACCCAATTTAAAACACATCCATTCAGTATAGTAGTTCTCGACTATAAAAGACTTCAAAACCAATGCCCTCTACATCTGACCTTTGTTCATTTATTAATTGCTCTATAAGGCCAAATAACCACGAGGGAGAGAATTTGGTGCGTAGAGGGGCCTGTTAATAACACTGTCACTTGGTAAATATCAAAGTTTAAAAAAAAATATCAAAGTTAAAATTTTAATGGACATGGACCTACACATAAAAGCTTGATCAAGTGATTTCCTCCTAAAAGTTAAACATTTGTATGAATATTTTCCTATGTCAATGCATTTCTAAAAAATGTTTGTTAAACCTATCTGATTACAAAAGTGGGCTCTAGTGGTAAACGACCGATGTGGCCAATATGTGCACATCGGATGGTAATCCTATAAATTGGTTGTAAGTAGGATAGTTAAATCATTGTATTCAACCATATCTACAATTGAAAGATGGGATATATGCATGAAACCTTGTTAACATTATGGGTAGCCATAGAAATCGTGACCTATATATGTAATAAACACATACCCCATTAGCGGACGCAGAACTACGACGGGAATTTTTTTTAAGGCCTAAGGTCTTCCACAAAAGCCGATGAGCAAGATTGGGAGGAGGCTTCGATTCTTGGCATCTCGCCAGTAACCAAATTCCTTTCCTTGGATGGGATATAACCACAATAGTTTTTGCTTTGTTAGACAACGATCACAACCAAGGAGATGAGTAATATTTGAAGATAATGAAGCACGCGATAGATTAAGGAAAAATATCGGAACGAACCGACTTAAGGTAGCAGGTAGAAAATGAAAACGTCTACGTCTGTACATTTTGAATATGGTTAAAGACTTAAAAATATGGGCCAGATGTGTCGCACCATCAGGAGTCGATGTCCCCTGATTTACCTACTGTGATTGTGTGGTATGATCGATGTTCTGATTAGTTACCTCTTTGCTTATGTAATGGTTCATCCATTTCATATAATGATTATGGCCTTAGGTAGTTATGGGGTAGGTAGGATTTGAATCATGATATGAATATTGGCCAAGATAAGGGCACAGAGGGCTGACGAAATAATTCCATCAAACGTCAACTCATCCTCACTGAAACTTAACTCAACTCATCAAACGTAAAAGGTTCTATTATATTAAAATAACTACAATGCTGTTGAAGTAATGTCAGGACCTATAATAGTCTAAAATTCCTAAAAAATCCTGGTTGAAACCCATCCGACATTAGGGATTTGAGTTTTTCCACGCTAAAAGCTGTTAACTTGATTTCTTTAGTGGAAAAGGGGTTTTCAGAAGGGCGGTATTGTGTTCAGAGATGGTGTGGGAGATGTAATCAGTGGTAGCTTCAATATTGAGCTCTGAAGGGTGGGATGAGGTTTAAAGGGATCTAAAGAAATGTAACCCATTTCTTTTTTTTTTTTCGATGAAATTTTTACTTATTGAAAATATATATTTGAGTCCCCAGATGTCCACACACACTGGTGGTTTTTTATGGACGAAATCTTATTTTTACCTATACATGTAAGGGTGGAGAGATGACCAAATTTGGAGTTTTTATCTCCACTTGAGCCAATCAATGCGGGACCTCATATAGGCCCACAAAATCTCTTTCCTTTTTAAAGGGGTATTGATTTTAGTGTATATAAGGTTAATGGATTCTCTAGTTTTGGGTGAAGGATGCAATTGTTTTAGAAAGAGCAATACCTAGAGAAGAGAATTTAGGGATATTTTTAAGTGTCCAAAGGAGGTCATGTTTCACTTTTCGAGGGTGGGGGTTAAGTGTGTTAGGCTATTACAGACTTTCCTGATAGAAGAGTGAGGCTTGGATGAATCCCATGAATTTTCAATGGATAATTTGCAGCTCGGGTGGGTGGTCCAAACAATTACTTATTTTCTACCACCAGAATGTATAAGCATTTGTATAAACTTACATCATACTCCTACAAATATTTCGACCACCTACATATTAACCATCTTGCATGTAAATGTTACATAATGACCCAATCAAATTTTCTAAAAAAAAAAATATAAGTTACCTAATGATTTTGCTAAATTATTACTAAACTTATAGACTGTATGAGTTCAATATAAACACACCAATATTTCATACGACTTATATACGGATTCCTTACGTTCGGGTTACACAGTTATAGAAATAAAGTTAATATTTCTGATTGTTAAAATTACATGTTTTTCTCCCAAAGATTACAGGCATCAAATTTACTATTTCAAGACCAAGTAAGTTACGTATAAAAAATGAATAAAATTACGTGAGAGAAATAATTGAATAGGGCAAGTTAATTCATCTTAAGGATTCTTAGAAGTTAGTAATTATTAACAAAAGCTACACATTATAATAACTTTAAATTACATATTATTACATTATTGGATCTATTTATATACTTTACAAAAATTTAATGAGGCTAAACTACATGCATACTCATAAACGTTACCCCTTCTGGAAAAATGCAAATTAAATATTTTTGGTACATAAACTTATACACTTTATATGAATAATTTAAGGATTCCACACATTTGGGTTACATAGTAAAAAAAATAAAGTTACTTTTTTTTATTGTTGAAGTTACATCAATTTCTAGACAAAAATTTAGTATAGAATTAACTATCGCTACACACTTACACATACAAAATGAGTAGGGCAAGTTAATTCATATTGTAGGTACAAAGGTATTGTTTACAATTACCAATTCGTAGAAGTTACTAATTCTCAACAACTGCTATACATATTATTAAGATTGAATGATTGCACACAATTAAAATGTCCTTGTGTAAAATGATGACAAAAATTATAACTTTTTTTTACAAAAAAATGCTACTTTAGAATAAAAATAAGCAATTCAAATTTTGGAACTATCAACACTACTAATTAAATTTTTTTAATACTACACAGTCAGTATACACGAGTAATGTGAACATAGTGTTCTTCTCGACTGTCCACCATATGTCATGAAGTCAAAAGAAATATCCCAATACAACCTTCACTCGTAATAATTCGTAACTTTTATAATATAAATATGGTAACATGAATTGTTAAGAGTCAGTAACTTTGACTGGAAAGGGTGCGAAACTACTCACACCGGTTCTGTAACATGTTCTAAACATATTAGTCTTTCTAAAGTAAACTGTGTGAACCTGTTGAATATTAATTGGCAAGAGTATGGAATGTAATATAACAAGTTTTACACGTGGAGCAAGTATCATTCCGACAAGAACAGTACATAATTTTTTTTTTGATCTTTCTATACAAGAACATTTCTAAATTTAAAGGGGAAGGTGTGCAACTCCTATGGATATTATTCACATTTAGTATTTGATATATCAATATGACACGTAGTTGAGGTGGAGTAACTTACCTTCAAATTGTGTATAAGCCTTCACTCATAATTATGTGCAAGTTTATAATATAGATATGTGTAACATGAATTGTTAATAGTGAGTACCTTTCATCGAAGGGGTGACTTTCCAATATAAATTGTCACCCTGTTGGATATTCTTTTCTCTGTAGATGACTTATTATAACACGGGTTACCTATGCCTTATATACCCTTTCAATTGTGTAGAAGCCTACCCTCCTAATTATTATGACCAACTTTATCATATAAATGTGTGAAATGTACTGAGTAACTAATGAAAAGGGTAAGCCAACTACCATTCACAATTTCTATATATTTTTCAAAACAAAAGGGTATCTTTCACATAGAAATTGAGTAAATATTATTTGCCTACACAATTTTCTCTCCCGGTTCGATGTTTATAGTTAATCATGCCCAACTAACAAAATTCACAAGTGTGTACTTGCGTTCAACAGAGCTCTTACTGAGTTCAAAAATATACTAGGCTTTATCATTCAAAAAAACTTATGAGTCACCACAAATGACTGACACATTGACGTATAAAGAGAACCCAATCCTATCAGTTATAACCCATCAACAAGACATTCCACATGGTAGATGTGCTTTGTTGTCAATGCAAAGCAAAAGTTCATAGACAATCCTTTTCCTTACATTGGTGATGTCCACCTAATTATACAATAACAACTTCATTAAGGAACTGTATAATAATTCCATCAACCAATTCAAATTTCAACAATTAGGGTAGCTTACGTGTGAGTAACGTTCCTTAAAGTGACTATCCCAAGCGGCCATGTTCGCCATCATAAATACGCCACAGTCAAACCTTGGTATGGAAACAATATGTGGACAAGATTAGACAGGGGAATAAAATGATTAGTACCATTTGACAAATAACAAATTTGAAATAAAAACAACCTAAAACTAAGGCAATGTTAAGTAATTCCATCATTGGAATTCATACTAACCCGTTTATGTCTTGTGTTGGTGCATCCATTACTTCCTCCATTGACCAGCACTGGATCCCTTGGTGTACTCTAGATAAGAACTTAAGCATGATGTCAGCACCCAAATTTTGACTTGGGTCATGTGATGGCATAAGGACATCATAACAGTTTTTAGACATCAAAACTCCAAGCACCCTTAGCTTAGGAAGAATAAACCTGGACTCTAGGAGATTAGGCATTCACGAAGAAGTCTTCCCAGATGTTCCAGACGTGAATGAATCTGTCAAGGAATCTTATTACAGCCCAAACAACACCATTTTAGGACAAACCCTAATCTCTCTCAAAAGCCTCAACAAGACTTTGAGGGTCCACATGTTAGAACTCCATTCATGTCATCAGTAAGTTTTTCACCTCCTATAATCCTTTTTTCATTAAAACATCATAGTTGAGAAAATTACCATTTTACCCTTTTACCTTCTGAGGCTCAATACTCACCATTTGTCATCCAGATCATTGAATCTCTCAGCCTACATAAGCCTTCTGGGCATGAAGCATCACAAGAAAAGAATTTATATTTTCACTTTTTTTGACCCGCGGGCAAAAAATTACCATTTTACCCTTTCTACTTAGAGAATGACCCTTGGACCCTCTCCTATGGTCCAAATGATTTTATTTTAGATCCTATGCACCCCTGAGTCTCTCTTCTTCAAAGGACCTATCATAGGTCAGACACTGGTCAAGAACAACACCAGCCGATCTCTCAATCTATTATAACCTTGACCAAGAAATGACCCTTGTCAGAGCCCTCAGAAACTCATCCGATCTCTGAATTCAGAAAGGTCAATCGCCATATCTCAGCCTCGGCCTTAGCTTCAAATCTCCAGGTCTGAAAAAAGAGTTTCAAAGTCTCGAACCTCTGTAAAATCTTAAATCTTCCTTAAAAGGTCAAAAGGTTATTTTTCCACTTTTTACTCTTTTCGATCCAAAATGCTCTTCAGGCATCCAAATTAGGATTAGTTGGTGTCTATTTCTTTAAAATCGTGAGGCCTTTGAAAAGATGTCTAAGGATCCAAGGCTTTCACAAAATCTATCTGTTAAGATTCCCTCAAATACTCTAAAAAGCATGAAAAATCAAGTCTAAAAACCAGGTGCTCGAACGACTCCCGATAGCGCACCGAAAATTAAAAATTCAGATAGTTAGTGGCCATGCCACTGTAAATTCAGAGCCTTAAAACTATCAAAACTACACTAATTTACAGAAAATCCATGGCCCAAGCAATCATTTATGCCCAAACCTAGAAAAAGTGTGTTTCGTCTGTATTTGGTACTCGAAATGCCCTTAAATGTTCTCCCAGACTTGGAATGAGGTAAAATTAGAGCCATTTTCTTAGAATCTTCCCTGTCCTCAAAAAAGTATTTCATGAACTCCTGATTTAGGGAATGATTGGCCATTCAATTCCACTCAGCTTCAGGCAGCTACAGAACCCGGATTCTGTCAAGCGACTTTGCTTTGAAAAACCCTCGGTGACTGCCCAGGAATCCAGCAACCAATCTGTCAATTTTTGTGGTTTCAAGACTGCTCAAACTTCAAATCCTCCAAATATGGCCCGAAGCAACATTTTACAGAAGAATCAGCAACATCTCCTATATAATTTTGTTAAACCGTTTGAAAAATGGTTTTTGACCTAATTTCCTGCTCATGTACCGTAATCCCACGTAATCAGAGGCTGTGAATCACTTGGACCTGGAAGCATCTATCCTTGGGCCACCCTTTGATCAATTTTACCATCTTTCCCTTCCAGTTTACATTTGAGAACTTTTTAGTCAAAAAACCATGATTTTACCCCCTTACCCTTTTCGTAATTTGGTTCTGACTAGACTAGGACAATCGAAGCATCTGAGACTTCCAAAAATGACACTGACTGGGCCGACGTCTGAGGTCGGGAGCTCACACGGAGTGACAACAGTGATAGGGTTCAGAAAAATCAGAAATTGAGATATTTTACAAAGATTAGCTAAAGTAAGATATTTTGCATTTAATGCACTCTTATCTTTAGCTGATCATTCATGCCCCTTAGATTGAAATATTGAAATTCTATCTCACTCACCACCCTTAGATCCCCCCCTTGAATTTCAAATCCCTAGTGAGGCCCTTGTAACCTCCCATTTGGCATCTCCCATTACCCCCTTGAAAAATGCAACAAATGGGGTTACCTTAAAAGGCATCTCTTATGCTCCCCTTCCACCTCACCAATCCATGTCAAATAAATACAAACAAATCCCCACCCTCCATCTCATGTTAGCCAAGCTCATCCCTACCCTCCACCTCATTTACAACTTAGATTAATCCTAGCCTTCCACCTACTTAAACTTAGATCTAATCCTAACCCTACACCACATTTAAGATAATGATCATCCTATCATCCCTATTCGTGGTGAGCAAGGTTGGCAGCTACAAACCCTAAAAATCATTTAACAACTATTATGCTACCCAATTTAAGCTAGAGCACTACTCTAAATTGGGTACAAGGTAGAGGCTCAACAACCTCTATCTTGCTCTTATTTTCAACCTATTTTAGTGCTGAATTTAGTTTGAATTTTGTACAAGGCCTCTTGAGCCCAAATTTGACTATGTTATAATAAACATATATAGGTAGTTCAGTATTTAATTTGGTAATTTGTTAAGCTATGTAAGGCCTCCAAATGCCCCCCAAACAAACCTCAAAAACTGGGTCCTGTGAGACCTAATTTGTAGGAATATTTGTGGTTTTTGTTTTTGATAATCCATGCATGATTTTGAGCTCAATTTTTTATCTATTATTCCTCTATATATCTATCATAAGCATACTTAATTTTAGGATTTTTTCAAAACCCTAGAGGCTCCAAAATTGAGAAATATAGTTGTTAAATTTTCAGATGTTGAGATCTAGGACCCACCCCAGGGAGCCCTGATTGTCCTAGAGCCTGTTCCAAGGCATTTTCTGACAAATGAGACCCATCCCTATGCATTAGCACCTCTGTGGGCCCTTATTTCTTCCCAACACCTGATTTCAATAATCAGGTCTTGGACAGGAATTCTGGCATTGAGATGGATTTCAGGCGTTAGGCCTAGATCTTAAAAAATAGTTTTTTTTTTAAATTATTTAAGTGCTGAGTCTGCCCTAGGGTTAGGCCTAAGACCTAAGAGAAACCCCCCCTTTAGGCCTTACTTGGGTGGCCCAAAAACCCAAAAAGTTGCTGATTTTATATCCAATGCCTGTTTTCCTCCTGAATTAAAATTCAGACATTGAACAAATAGGCGTCAAACTAAAAAATAGGCACTAAGCCTGTGATAGATGACTAAGTGGCCCACTTTAGGATATCATATCTCTACACAGCCTATGCCCAAGACCCCTAGGGTTGCACAGTGTAACCCTAGAAGACTTACTCTTTCCCTTACTTAGGATCCCATAGTGTTGGGAACCACCCAAACACCTTAAACAATGGCACCAAAGTGCCTACTGGATCAGATTTCTCAACTCCTGTTTGCACCCTAAATTAAATTCAGGCATATGAAAAAACAAGCGTTAAGATGGAAAACAAGCGTTAGGCTTGTAACTCTACCAAGATTCCCTCAAATACTCCAAAAAACATGAAAAGTTAGGTATAAAAATCAGGTGCTCGAACGACTCTCGGGAGCGCACATGAAATAAAAAATTCAGATAGTTAGTGGCGACACCATAGTAAATTCAAAGTCGCGAGACTATCAGATACATGATAATTTATAGAAAATCCATGGCCTCAGCAATCATTTCTCCCCAAACCTAGAAAAAGTGCGTTTCCTTTGTATTTGACATATGAAATGCTCTTAAAAGTTCTACCAAATTCGGAATGCAACAAGGTCAGAGCCATTTTCTCAGAATCTTTCCTGCCCTCAATAAAGCATTTCGTGAACCCCTGATTTAGGGAATGATTAGCCATTCAATTCCACTTAGCTTCAAGCAGCTACAGAAGCCTAATTCAATCAAGCAACCCTACTTCGAAAAACCCTCGGCGACTGCCCGAGAATCCAGTAGCCAATCTATTAGCTTCTATGGCTTCAAGACTCCTCAAACTTCAAATCCTCCAAATATGGCCCAATGAGGCATTTTACAAAAGAACTAGCAGCATCCCCTATACAATTTTGTGAAACCGTTTAAAAATGGTTCTTTGACCTAATTTCCTGCTTGGGTACCGCAATCTTGCGTAGTCTGAGGCTATGGATCACCTGGATCTGGGAGCATCTATCCCTAGGCCATCCTCTGATCAATTTGACCATCTTACCCTTCCAGTTTACATCTGAGAGCTTTTTTAGCCAAAAAACCTTGATTTGACCCCTTACCCTTTTCATAATTTGGTTCTAACTGGACCAGGACGATCGGAGCATCTGTGACTTCTAAAATTGACACTAACTGGGCCGACTTCTGAGCACAGGAGCCCACACAGACTGACGGTAGCAACAGGATTCAAAAAAGTTAAAAATCCAGATATTATTCAAGATTAGCTGAAGTGAGATATTTTGCATTTAATACATTCTCATTTTTAGCTAATCATGCATGACTCTTGGATTAGAATCTTTGGATTCTCTCTCTCACCCTCCACCCTAGGATCCCTTAGATGGATTTCAAATCCCTAGTGAGCCCCTTAGAACCCCTTATCAACCATCCAAAGCTCCCCCATTTAGATTTGCACGTAATTGGATTTTGTCAAATGGCATCTTCTATGGCACCTCCATTGCTTCCCCTATCCACCTTCATTAGCACACTTACCATCTAACCATCTATTAAGTTAGCCGAAGCCTAATCTAGCCCATGGACTTGCCACTTCACCCATTCATGTCTCTCCTTCCAAATTAAATAGCCCCAATTTCGTGGTGAAGGGGGCTGGCCACAAAAAATCCTCATCTCAAGAGCAAAAGAGGAAGAAGAAGAAGAAGAGGAAAACCCCTAAATCTACCCAAACCCTTGGCAAGGTAAGCCTAAACCCTGATTGGTTTCATGTTCTATACTTTAATCTATGTCAAATGAATACTGTTATATTGTCTAATGCATGCTAGAGCACTGCTCTAAATCGGGTACAAGGTAGAGACTCAATAGTCTCTATCTTACTCTTGTTTTTCACCGATTTTGATGCGAATTTTGGATTGAATTTTGCATAGGACTGCTTGAGCCCAATTCTTAGTATGTTAGATTAGACATATGTAGGTTGCTTTGTATTTAATTTTGTGATTTTAAAGTTGTGGAAGGCCTCGAGATGGCCCCCCAAACAGACCCTAAGAAATGGATCTTTTGAGACCTAATTTTGGAAAATATTTACTAATTTTATTTTGAATTTTCTAAGCATGATCTTGAGCCAAGTTTTTTCTATGTTGTTCATATATGTACTATCTACTAGCATACCAAATTTTAGGATTTGTAAACACCCCTAAGGGATCCAAATGGTTGAAAATGAGTTGCTAGATTTTGGTCCCAAGCCTAATGCTTGTTTTTTGAAGGAACTCAAAAAATAGGCGTTGGCAAAACTGGCTTATGGAAAACAGGCATCAGACCAAGTATAGGATTATCATATATGGTTAGAAATATCTCTCTCTCAGCTTTCCAAACTGACCAACCCTGCCCAAATAAGAATTTTTTGGAGAGAGATATGCGCTTCGGAACACAGACTATTCAACCCAACACTTTTTTTAATCGGTTAAAAAATAGGCATTGATAGAAAACTGGCCTATGGACAATCAGGTGTTAGAAAAGTATAGATTTATTTTATATGGTTGGAAATATCACTCTCTTAGCTTTCCAAATTGATAAACCACACTCAAATAAATATTTTCTGGAGAGAGATATGCCCTCCGGAACATATATTATTCAACCCAACGCCTATTTTTTTAATCTATTAAAAAATAGGTGTTAACAGAAAATTGGCGTATAGGACAATCAAGTGTTCGAAGAGTATAGGATTATTATATATGGTTATAAAGATCTCTCTCTCAGCTTGTAAATTGACCAACCACACTCAAATCAGAATTTTTTGGAGAGAGATATGCCCTCTAGAACACAGACTGTTCAACCCAACGCCTATTTTTAATGAATTAGAAAACAGGCGTTGACAACATAAACAGACATCAGTTCAAAAGATAGGCATTAGGAAAGTATAGGATTATCATATATGGTTGGAAATATCTTTCTTTTAGCTTTCCAAATTGACCGAACACGTTCAATTTTGAATTTTGTGGAGAGAGATATGCCCTCCGGAGTACAGAGTGTCCAAACTCAACACCTGATTTTTAATCAGTTAAAGTTCAGGTGTTGACAGGAAATGTAGGCATTGGAGAAATTCAAGTGTTGGGATTTGGGATCTACCTTAGTGAACCCTGACCTTTTCTAAAGCCTATACATAAGCAATTAACATCTTCCAATTCATCCATGTACTTAGGCACCTCTCTGGGCCCTATTTACAAGCGTTAGGATGAATTTTAGGTGTTAGGCATATAAAGGTCAAATGAAACCCAGCTTCAAACCAATCCATTCCATAGACATAATCTAGGAATCTCTTCATTACAAATATCTCTTTCAGCTTTCCTAATTATCATAGTATGGTTTATTATACAATTGTAATTTTCAAGTGCATCAAATACCCAAACTTTACTTGGGAGACAACACTTGAGTAGTGGTTGTTATGTCTACATGACCAGGTCGGGTCGACCTACCCTTTCATTACATTTTAACCCGTCCCGACCTCTTACGGTCTTCACCTTAACTTAGGGTCATGTTGTAGTGGTTTGTGACCCAAAGACCTTAAGACTTATCCATAGCCCAATTAGGTTCTCAAAACCATGCACATTAGTACAACATAGTTTTAGTCCCCATTTAGCTAACTTGTCTACATTTTGCAGCAGCACAGAGTACTCTATAAGTAAATGAATAATATAAAATGAATCTACCCTACATCACTCTCATAATCAGAAGTACTTGACTACCGAGATTGACACACACAACAAACCCCTAGAACTACATATAGTTTAATCCCAACAAAACCCTAGGAACACATGAACCACAAGAGCAGGTATGTAGGCAGCTCGAGATTATGTCTCAAGTCCAACTGTAATGATCACACCACGGGGGTGATTCAAGACCAATAATTGTACAAACACGGACTTTAACAGAATTTAAAACATGTATGAATGAGAGAAACTACCCTAAAAAGGCTGGTATTTGGGGTGCCTAACACCTTCCCCAAATGCAACTAAACAACTTACCCTAAATCTCAGGAA
>JAOXJP010080147.1:0-15009 GCA_025762735.1 Platanus orientalis
CCCCACAACCCACATTATAACAAGATATATATATATATATATATATATATATATATATATATATATATATATATATACATATAGATCCTTAACTAGCCGAGCCTTTAGCAAGCTGAGCCTAGTGCAGCTTGGGTTAGACTCACTTAGCTAATGAACTCAATTGGACGCTCAAGGTCAACTCATGATGAGCCAAACCAAGCTAGCTTGGCTCATTGAGAGCTCTACCAGTTATAGAGTCTTCACAAGGGCCAAGGAGTTCATTTATTTTTTTACTTTTGTAATGATTATACCAATTTAAACAAGGAAATTTGGTAAATGAATGGGATAAGGATAGTTGGGGTTGTGATGGTTTTTGGTGAAAGAGGTTCTTGTGGGATTTGTGTTTTTTCTTTTTTGGTAGGGTGTGTCTTCTCTTTTTATGTGTAGCTTGTATTGTTTCAATGAGGTTATCCCTCATTTTCAATATAATCTTTGCTTATCAAAAACATCATTCAAGTGCATTTGTGTATCCAAGGTTTAGTGTTTCGGTTTCAATATAGCTGTACCAGTTTTTGTCCCCTAGGATACAGAGGTTTTGGTGGCTTCATATCGGAAACTAGAGAAAAATCACATAAACCATGGAAATGTTAAGCGTTGGAATTTTGTTGATCAAACTTCAAGATGTGATGGAATAAACCATAGTTGCAAGGAAGCTTGGTACAAGGTGGGAAGCTAATTCTATTTCGCTTCCCATGTTTGAGAAGCGTGATGAAGCAAGTGAAAGCTATTTCAGAAAACGAGTGGAAGCCTCTAGAGTAGCAAGTAGATATGTTTGGAGAATCGATCAGGAAGTGATCTAGGAAACAATATTATTTTTTATTTAATGTAAATCATATGCTGTTAGCATTGAATAAAATATTATCTATGAGATTTAGTAATGATTTTGTGGGGAAAAAATTAGTATTGAACTTATTATTTATAATATTTTATTCCAATCCAATAAAAAAGATTCAAAATTCGATGGTTTCTACACAGGGTCTTCTATGGTTTGACTATAAGATGTAAGATATCTACAAAATATCTTATAAATGGAAAATTCTAAGGTATGACCAACCATACAAATAATAAGGGGTTTGCATATTGGTTTATATGTCATGATTCTTTGTTACTTACATAGTAAAACTTTTAAGTTTCTTAGTATTTTCTTTAAGTTTATTCACTTTATTGTATTATAGTTGAAATTATTGATTGTAACTTATAGTTATTTACTTTATTATCATTTTTTTGTTTCTCGTTTCTTAAAGATTTATTAAGTCTCGCTTCCTGCTTCTCACTTTCGCATTGCATCCTGCTTTCAATTCTTGCTTTGGTAATTATGGAATAAACACTAATACACACCTAAAAAATCATTGGAAACCAAACCTTCATGAGATATTGTTGCCTATGAAAATATTATGAAAACCTTGGAATTTTTGGATGAAACTATACTTCCTTCTGCCTCCTCTACTTTTTTCCCCTTAGTATTTACCATTTAAAAGCGTATGCATAGCATTTCTAACTTCCTTCAGAAAATAAAAAACAAAATAATTTTTTTTTTAATTTGTTATTAAAAAATATAAAAAGATACAGCAAAACACAACAAAATACCATGAAAGATACACAGTATTTTCAATATGTTCTACCATTTTTCCAATATTTTTTTATTTTTTTCTTCTATTTTTCAAAATTTTAATTAATTTTTTTTCAGTAATTTACCAAATTGCACCATTACGTAGAACACGGTAGGTAATACAACATAAAAAAAAATAGAAAATCAAGCCCAAATGGTCTGATTTTTCAAATATTTTTTAGTTTTTCTATTTTTTTGAGAAAATAAATAAATAAAAATTTTCAAGTTTGTGTAAGTATAAATTAGGGATCAAGATTATGAGCCATACAATGAAAATATGGAAGAGATTTTTTAAGCATCGCCTAAGATGTGAAACTAGGGTGTCTGAAAATCAGTTTGGATTTATGCTTGGGAGATCAACTGAAGGTATCTTCCTACTTTGACGATTGATGGAAAAGTATAGAGGGAAGAAGAGAGACCTTCACATGGTATTTATTGACCTAGAAAAGGCATATGATAAAAGTACCAAGAGGGATCATTTGGTGGGTTTGGATAAGAAAGGGGTCCCAAGTAGATATATTGACCTAGTTAAGGATATGTAAGATGGAGTGATAACTAGTATTAGGTCAATCGGGAAAGAGGCAAGTGAGTTTGTGATCATAGTATGCTTGCACCAGGAGTTAGCATTAAGTCCGTACCTTTCTGCGTTAGTTATGGATGAGTTGACTAGGTGTATACAGGAGGAGGTGCCAAGGTGTATGTTGTTTGCCGCTGATGTGGCGTTGACTGATGAGACTAGAGAGGGCATAAATGCCAAGTTATAACTATGGAGGGATGTTTTAAAATCAAATGGTTTTAAGATAAGCCGTAGTAAAATAGAATATATGGAATGCAAGTTTAACAAAATAAGTAGTAGAAATGAGGGATTCGTTAGAATTGAAAACCAAGAGATACCTCGACGTGACCATTTTCGTTATCTTGGTTCAATCATGCACAAAGAGGGAGATATTGTAGATGATGTTGCTTATAAAATTAGAGCAGGATGGCTGAAGTGGAGAGGTGCTCCTGGAGTGTTGTGCGATGAACTAATATTTAATATCACTAAAATTGAAGCAAAAAATTTGTAAGGCGGCTATAAGACCAGCTGTGCTTTATGGAGCAGAATGTTGGGCAGCCAACAAGTAACACGTACATAAAATGAGTGTGGCTGAAATGAGGATGTTGAGACGGATGAGTGGCGAGACTAGAAATGATAGAATTAGGAATGAATACATTCGCGGGAGCTTATGTGTAGCACCAATAGGTGATAAAATGAAGGAAAGTCAACTGAGATGATTTGGTCATGTGCAACGAGGACCAATGACTGCACTAATGAGGAGTGAGATGATGCAAGTTGAAGGAGCTAAAAGGACAAGAGGAAGGCCAAAATTGACCTTGGTTAAAGTAGTAAGCAGAGACATGGTCATTTGTAATTTAACAACAAATATGGCCCTGAATATAGTGGAATGGTGGAACAGGATTCGTGTAGCCAACCCCAAATAGTTGGGATAAGGCTGTTTGCTTGTTGTTGTGTAAGTATAAATTAGGCATAGACATATTTTGATCAAAATAGACTCAAATGAAGTCCTCCAATTACTTCTTAGTAGTAAGATTTGAAAATTTTTAAAAGGGATTTTGTACGGTTTTTAGTAATGGGTGACATGAGGTGTTTGATGTCAACACGAAACCAACACCCAACCATAGAAAGGGGTTTTTCCACACAAAATTTCCCATGTATCGCTGACACATATCAATACCCCTCCCCCCTCCAAATGGATACTAGAGAATTGAGATTAAGACGATACACGAACAGATGAAGAGGAACACTAAGTGATAAAAATGAGAGCAAGATAATGTTAATAGGGTCAGACAGCATGCCCTAACAACAGTGTTTCAAAATACAGGAATTTCAGTGGGTCAATCAGAACCATGAGAAACGAAATAATGGTGAATTGTCAGGAATTTCTGCCCATTTGAGTTTAACCAATCAGACACCAAAATTTGGATAATATCTAAAACCCTAACAAGACTAATTTGTAATTCATAATTAAATGGAAAGTTTTATCTATGTAACAAAGGCACAGCCACAGGCATCTGGTTTGGGTTCGCATTTGGGTTTGTCTTTGTGTTACCTTGGCCAGAGCCCAAACCATTTATGAACGAGGTTGGGATATACCAATCCAGGACAGGAAAATCCAAGTCAGTTACCCAGGTTCCTCAAATAATTTCCCAAGTTGAGTGGGCTTAATTCGGGTATAAGTTGAGAAATGTCAATTCGGTTGGAATATGTCGACACAAACCCCGACAAAAAAAAAGGAGGATGGGAGAAAGGAGGCAGGTTTATAGGTCAAATCAAAGATTTAACTGTCTAAAGCATTGATGCATGGTGGCTAAGAAAATCTGGTATATACACTCAAATTAAGTCTTTCATCTATTATGGTACGATATTTTTATTATTTTATTATGGAAACAACAGAGACAAGGAAAAGCTAAACACTACATAAGGATCCACAGTATTGATTATAATTAAAATATTTAATAATTACAAGGAAAACAGAGGATGTATTTGATCTTTGCTCTATAATATTATAAGATAAAGACAGAGTGGTATGGAGAAGACTACCCAATAACGATGAAAAGGGAAAGATAATGTGGCTCCACACTCATTACTATAGGAAAGAGGTCTTGAGATTCTGTTTCAATATATTTCTAATCTTAAAAATAAAAATAAAATAAAATAAGAGGAAAAAGAGGAAAAAGAAAAGAAGTTTGAAAGTCAAAGGAATTGGAAACAGACGACTGAGAACATTGGCAAGTAAGCAGTGCAAACTCTGGATTATTCTCTCCTTTCAGAAAGAAAATATCAATGTAAGAAAATATTTCCTCACTTTTCTGACTATGCCCTACAAGTGGTTTTAATTAAGTGGACAAGTTAATGAGTAATACATAAAAGTTTTAAACAGTATCCTCACAAGCAATAAACTGAAGTTCTACAGCTCCTATCCATCTGAAATTACCTGTAATTTGGTTAAGCGAGACTGCATAGAGCCTATGAATTGATCATGCTGTTCCATAAGATCAGCAATAGTATCCTCATCACTAGCAGACACTGTCTCTTTTTCAGCAGAGGGTGGACGTCTCTGTTTAGTGCATTAAATAAAAAAATTGACACATAAAGCACCTTTGTCATCATATCCATGAGTGAAATTTAAACAGTAGAAAATAAACACAAATATTCAGAAAATCGAGAGATGCAACCAACGAAGAGAATTGTCACACGGAAGTTAGATGTTAAATTTTAGTTTATAAATGGTAGGGGGCAGTAACTTATTCTCAAGCCCTATCCCATAGAGCTCATTTGGAACCTTTTTATTTAATATTTAGATCTTATATGCAGAAAACATTTAAAGAAACCAAAAGAAAGCAAGCCATTAGTTATGCATCTCCAAAATGAGGCTACACATTTTTTTTTCTACATAAATCAAATGAGGCTATATATGCTAAGCGGAGTTTCAGAAGCATAAAGAAGTGGGGAAATGAAAAAAAAAAAAAAAATCTATGGATAATCTGGGTTTGACATAGGAGAGCGAATCCTCTGCAATAAGTTATCGTACTCTTAAACAGAAACTGCCATCAAAACAGGACATGTATACCCAAAAAAAACTTCAACTTTGGGCAGGAGTTTTAATACACGTGTCATGCTATATACTTAAAAAGTGGGCCCACTATTGGCAGCGTATCGTTCTTTGGCAGCAGTTTTTGTATAAGAGTACAATAACTTACTGCAGACAATTTTTTTTCTTGACATAGGGAAGCCTAAATTCCCTCAGGTATCTGTTGTTGAGGCTCCTTTCCGAACAGACGAGTGAAGACCCAAGAAATGCCCACCTGAGCATGAACGAAATTCCACAGTTTTTGCACTGCCAAATAGTGAACAAAGAGATACACATTTTTCCTCCTCCACAAGGCATAAAGAACATCTATAAACCAAATTCCATCCTCTTCTCTTTAGGCTATCCAGAGTAAGAATCTTAACCAAATAAGCATTCCATATAGAGAGCTACTTCAAAGGGGTAGCCTGATTTCTGCAGTCTTAAAAGGAAAAGGATCATTCACTGAGCTGTCCAAGGCTGAGTTGAAAGATTTAACTGAAAAATTACCTTCTTATCTTTTATCTAAACTCAGTTGTCTTTCGATAGAGAATCAGGATGGAAATCCTTCAATTTATTTAGAAGCCTTATTAACTCCTCCAATTCTCAATCTTAGCGACTTCTTAATACGGAACACCAAACGCCCTCACCACTATTTGCATCATAGTGGGAAGCACTAACCCCTTTTCTATCTAGAGCTAGGAAGAACATCCTACTAAAAAACGCTATTAAGGGGTCTATCCTTACACTAAGGGTCCTCCGAAAACTTTGTCCTCACCCAAACCAACCTCAAATCTGATATTTCCAAAATTCCTTGCTTTTGACAGTTGACTTTGAAATTCCTTTGGATTCCAAACTGATTCCTTTCCATATTTTCTCACAATCATTCTTCTCCATAAACTCTCACTTGCAATCCCACAGTGCCAAATCCATTTACCTAAAAGAGCGCTATAATGACATCGAATCTTTCTAAATACCTAGACCACCCATCTCCATTAGCTGATTAATCGCATTCCAATTAACTAAGTGACATTTTTCTTGAATCCAGTCTATCAATCCACAGGAAATTTCTAAACATTTTTCCAACTTGTAACCAACACTGAGATTGTGAAGAGACATGAGATAGGACATGCATGCCACGGGAGGGAAGATTGTGTCCGCTTCCCCCTTTGCACGCTAACCTCCGCTGGGGGTCAAGGGGGCAGACACATCAGCGCAGAAAGTGATTTACACTTTTTGGGCGGTGTATAAAATCACTTCCAGCGCTGATGTGCCTGCCCCCTTGACCCCCAGCGGAGGTTAGCATACAAGGGGGAAGCAAACACAATCCTCTTCAATGCCATGGAGCTTTTGAAGAGAGTTATCACCCGACATATGTATCAAATGTCTTCATCCTTTTGAGCATGTATCAAGTGTCTCAAAATGTCTTATATGTCACCCGACAAATGTTCATATTTACTAGGAATCTAGGACTGATATGACATATTACCTACACCGACACGACATATCACCTACATTATAAAACTTCAATTTTTTGTTGGCATGATGTATAATATCAACATGTCGAGCGACCTTTTTGCATTGTTATTTCCTAATGTCGACATTGCATTGTTATGCTAAAAAATCAAATAAAAAAGAAAATTGTCTAGAAAATAAAAAGAGGGAGAGAGGAGAAGAGAAGAAAGAAGAAGAAAAAAAATCTATGTTCCCTTATGTTTATCCAATTAGATTATGATATGTTTGTCAACCATTATGTACCAATATCCTAATAAATGCATGTGTAATTGTTAAAAAGATTATAATACAAGTGTAATAAAATAAGCTATCATTCCTAATGAATCTATTAGTTTCCTTATGTTTATGTAGTTAAATCAAAATATGCCTTCTAAGTTTCCATGATTTTTATGATATTTCTTATGCCGATGCGGACATTGTGAAGAGGCCAATAGTGCCATGGGTAGTTTAAGTTTTTTTTCATGCAAGGGAATTTTTGTAATAAGGCTGAAAGCCAAGGGTATTTTAGGTATTTACAAGGCTGGTCGACAGCTAAATTATTTGTCTTTATTTTGGGTCTCCAAGCCAACAAAGTAGGGCCCATGGTATGCTGGTCAACAGCCCCTAAGAAGCTCTAATTGTTGGTCATTTAGTTTTAGGAAAGTCTTATTTAGAAAATCCTAGATATTGAGTCCTAGTGGGTTAGTTTCTTCTCTCTTGTTTTTATAAGAAAAATTTTGTAAATCTAGGGGACAAGAAATCCCCAATAAGCACTACAAGATTACAAGATGGGACTGTCACTAATAATATTGCCCCACCCCCTTTTCAGATTCACAAAAGAACGCCCTCCCAAATTTTTACAGTTAGCACCCCAAAAACAAATAAAAAATCCTTAGCTTTTCTATATACATTATAAGCGGGCTCCAGCGCTCCACATGATCCTCGCAAATACGTCTGTTGCGTTTAAGCCAAATAGCCCAACAAATAGCCAGGCATATCAAATTCCACATTAGCTTTCCTTTCTTAGAAGCCTTCCCCAAGCACCAGCCATTAAATAGATCGCCAATATTGTTAGGGAAGACCTAAGCCATCCCCACCTCCTTCAACATATTCTCTCAAATTTCCCAAGCATATACACAATGAATAAGAACATGAGTGGCTGATTCCCCATCCTGAGAGTAGAGGGCGCACATATTAGGAATGATCATTCATCTCTTTTGAAGCAAGTCAATACTTGGAATCCTCTCTCTACAGGCAATCCACACAGACACTTTTGATGGAATTTTTAGCCTCTAGACCCTCTTCCACAATTGAGAGGGAGCCCTAGTATCTTCATAGAGCTCGATGCATGAACGCACTGAGAAGAGGCCATCTTTTGATGGATTCCATTTTCTAGAATCTTGGCATCGCTTCTTAATGTCATGTTTTCCACTATTCTGAGAAGGTGAGCCATGTCATCAACTTCTCAATCATTTAGACTTCTTCTCAAAGGAACTTTTCATCTCCTTGCCTCTTGAGAATCCCAACAGTCAACTACATATCCCTTGCAATTTCATAAATTCGGGGGGCTTCCACTTCAAGGGGCCAAGAGGAGCACTAGACATCAGTTCAAAAACGGGTATCCTTCCCATAACCAACCTCCATTCTGATTTCTTCTTTAAATTTACTCAAGAATTGTATGATCTCTTTCCAACAGCCCACTCCATGAGGGGCTAAGTTTCCTAGGCGTTCACAAGACTGTATTTGCTCGCAATAACCTCCCTCCATAGGCACCCCATCTTAATACCAAATCTCCATAACCATTTGGATAAAAGAGCTTTGTTGACTTCCCTAACCCTCTTGATGCCCAAGCCACCATTAAATTTTGGCTTACATATGTCATTCCAATACACCAAATGGGACCCATCTCCCTCCTTGCCTCTTCCCCTTAGAAAATCTCTTTGACATTTTTCAATCAAGTTGCCACCAAAGAAGGAATGACATAAAAAGAAAGAAGGCACGCAAGGAGGATAGCCAGGACTGATTTAATTAAGGTGACTCTTCCCTCTTTTGAGAGGTATAAGCTTCTCTAGCCCGCAAGCCTATGATGAATTCTCTTCAACACTTGACTCCAAGAAGACTTATTTTTTAATGGAGCCCCTAGAGGCCCAAATAGGATGTCAGAAGAGTTCCCATCATGCACCCAAGAATACTTGCTAATCTCACCACACTGCCCACACGACCAACCCCGTAGATACATCTTTTTGACAGATTTATCTTTAAGCCTAATACTACTTCAAAGCATCGAATTACACACCTTAGATATTTCATTTGTTTGTGATACGGTGGCAATGCAATGCCCACAGATTTTGTCCTTAATTTTAATAGTTTTTTTTTATGTTTTGGGTTTATGAGTGTTTTAATGTAACAAGGCCATATGAGCCATGGGTAGGGAGTTGTGAATTAGAAGAGTTCGAGGAATTTTATTCTTTTTTTTCAGTTTACGAGTGTTGGCCAAACAGCCCTTACACAAGGGTAGTTTAGTCTTTTTTTATTAAAGGCTTATAAAAGCCTCTCTAGAATTCTTATAAGAGTAGTTTTGCTGAAATAAAGAATTTGAAGTTGGATTTTGAACCGTACAGCTAGGTATCTCTTCCAATCCTTCACAGTTAATGTGAGTTCTTCTCTCTTTCTTCTTTAATTTTTATTCCTTTCTTTTCCTTTTCTTCTCTAATCTTCCATCTAACTTCTTCATCTTCTTATTCTTCTATAAAATTTCTACAGAGAATTCCCTCTCTTAAAACTTTTTTATACCTTCTTTTACATCTTTCTTTATTCTTACTCATCTCCCATCAATCTCTCTATCTTTTTCCTTCATTCTTCATTTTCTTTCTGCTAAATTTTTTAATTCTAGAAATTTTCCAGCAAGCATACATTTCCTAATTACTTCTTCCTCTCTTCATAGAAATTCAATTCCTTGTAGAGTAAACCTTCATATAACCTAAGCCTAATACACCCATCTACATAGGTTTCCCCGATTTCTAACCGTAGAATCTGGGTTTATTGAAAATCATTTTTCTTGAACCCTACACCCATCACTCTTCTAGCCATACACCTATAAAGTCACTTTTATTTCAATTTTATTTTATACAATCATTATTTGGACAGAAATAGGGTGAGTGGCTAGGTGTACCCTTGAATTTAGGGTTAATAATCAAATTTGAAAACCCAATTTTCTTTACTTTTGGATAAATTTAGGGCATTCTTCTAATTCCGTTACTACTTTAATTATTCTTGAATCTTTGCTTCTAATTACTCCTTGAAATATTCTTGAATAAGAATTCTTAATTTTTTATTAAATTTGTGGTTTCTTGAATTATTTAATTATTTTACAGCTTTCTTTAATTTCAAAAAAACATTCTTTTTAGGCTTTTGTGATTAAATAATTATTATAGGCATCTTAATCCATTAGATCCTACATCAAATTTGGTATCAGAGCCAAGTTTCGAGCTAATTCTTATTAGTTGGGATCCTTTGATTAAAGCCTAAATTGGGTTTTTTCCTTCCCTAATTCGACTAGTGTTGAGCATTCTTTATCTTTTTGATTTTAGGGTTCTTTCAAAGTACCTATTTTAGGAGTCTAAATAATTTTAGGGTATACCCTAAATTGAATGTATCCCAATCTCTTGCATCCTTGAGCTTCTCATTATGTCCTTAATTATTTTAGGGCATACCCTATAGGTTTGAAGAGCCCAATAAAACTCCTTCCATTGTTTTGGGACCACCCCAAGTCTTTTTGAAGTCTTCTAGAAAGGGTTTACATAATCCTAAATCATGGTCCACACTGTGATAACACTATCCACCTTGGTGGATGAGCATACAAAAGAAAATCAAGGACTTAATCACACTATGAAGGATATTCAAAGTCATGTGAAGAGTATACAAGCACAGATGGCAAAAATGCAAAAGACTCAATATGATTGCCACCAGATTGCCTTAATCAGAATCTTCTAATACAGTCTATCAACCACCTCTCCAAGATGAGGAAGATTCTCAGATAGTTCCTCCTCTATAGCCTTCCCAGAGTGTACATGGTGCAAGAACGTCACAACAGTTTCACATTTGAGCAACTCAAACATGGTTATGGTGAGAGGATTGAGCATCCATATGGTGCTGCCCAACATGAGCTAGATCGCCATGTTAAGCTCGATGTGCCAGACTTTTATAGTAGACAAGATCTAAATGTTTTCCTTGATTGGATCCACAGTGTAGTCATTCTATTCTTGGCATGATATTCTTGAAGGTACATGCTTGCAGTTTGCAAAGGCCAAACTCAAGGATACAGCTCGAATCTGGTGGGAAAATTACAAGGAAGAGTATAGGAGACTTGGTGTCCTCAAAAAATGGAAAGATTTAAGAGCATCAATGAAAAGAAGATTTAAGCCTCCAGGTTACAGGCAGAGAACCCATTTGGAACTTACACATCTACAGTAGGGAATTGCATCAATTGAGACTTATACCACTCAGTTTTATCGTCTGATGGCACGTGTCAAGGCTAAGTGGGAGGATGACATAGTGATAGCTATGTATAAGCGTGGTTTGCATCCACAGATTGCGGTAGGATTGTGATATGTGATATTGCAAACACTTGATGATGATGTCCACGTTACTTATCAAGTTGAAGAAGGCGTAAGGGAAGTTCAGCTTAGACGGACCTTTTCTAATAGTTTATCCCAAGTTATGAGCCAAACTTTTGGTAATCCTAGGAGCAGATCTGCACCCAGGCCACAGCCTGGTCAGGTTACTACAGCAGTATCTCGGCCGGGTAGGACTTCTACACCTCCTAGAGCACAACATCCAGAGTCTTCTACCCAGGGAGGTAGAAGGCCATGTTACCAGTGTGGGAGTAATAGCCACTTATATGCACAGCGTCCTCAATCAGTAGTAGGTTTATCTGATAAACAACATCCTCAAGATGATGACCCTGAGATGGAGACTTATGAGCCGACTAAGGAGAAGGTTCTTGAGTCAGAGCGGTCACTGCTGAAGGATTAGTTAGAGCAGGATGAAAGACCTGTTAGTGTTTTGCGTCTAGTCTTAGCTACTAGAGAAGTCAAAAAGTCTGAGGACTGGAAACGGAACAGCATATTCTAAACTCGAGTTATGTGCAATGGACAACTTTGTTCCCTTGTTATTGATGGAGGTAGTTGCACCAATGTCGTGTCTGATGAGGCATGCAAGAAGTTAGGTTTAAAGATGGAGCCACATCCATCGCCTTACAAAGTGGCATGGGTGAACACCAATCTTAAGATATAAAAGAGGTGTCTTGTTACTTATTCACTCAGCGCATTCACTGATCAGGTTTTATGTGATGTACTTCCTCTTAAAGTATGTCATGTATTACTTAGAAGAATGTGGCTTTATAACAATAAGGTCCAACATTGAAGGTTCACGAACACTTACTCATTCCAGCATGGGAAAAAGAAGGCTACTATGATACCTTGTCTAGATGTTCTTGACCTCAAGCTGAAGAAGACCGCAGGCTCTTACTCATTCCAACATGGGTAGAACACTTACTCATTCCAGCATGGGAAGAAAAAGGTTACTATGATACCTTGTCCAGATATTCTTGACCTTAAGCTAAAGAAGACCGCAGGCTCTTATTTGCTTCATCGAGTTCCAGGATATGGCATTCTGGGTTCCCATCCAAACTCAACGTAGTTCAATTCTTTTCAAAGGGGAGGAATTTGATGCGGTGGTAATGCAATGGTTAGAGAAGCATCAACCTTTATAGAAGCCATGACCAAGGTTTTCTAGGACAACCAAGTGATCTACATGCTACCCACAGATTTTGTCCTAATTTTACTAGTTTTTTTTTAATGTTTTGGGAGGGTTTGAGTGTTTTAATGTCATAAGGCCATAAGAACCATGGGTAGGGAGTTGTGAATTAGAAGAGTTTGAGGAATTTTATTTATGTTTTTTTCCAGGTATTTTTAAAGTTAACGAGTGTTGGCTGTACAGCCCATACATGAAGGTATTTTAGTCTTTTTTAATTAAAGGCTTATAAAAGCCTCTTTTTCTTGTACAAGCAGTTTTGCTGAAATAAAGAATTTGGATTTGGATTTTAAACCGTGCGGCTAGGTATCTCTTCCAATCCATCACGAGTAAGGTGAGTTCTCTCTTTCTTCCTTAATCTTTATTCCTTTCTTTTCCTTTTCTTCTCTAATCTTCCTTCTAACTTCTTCATCTTCTTATTCTTCTTTAAAATTTCTACAGAGAATTCTCACTCTCTAAAACTCCATTTGTATACCTTCTTTTACATCTTTCTTTATTCTCACACATCTCCCATCAACCTCTCCATCGTTTTCCTTTGTTCCTCACTTTCTTTTTGTTAAATGTTTGAATTCTAGAAATTTTCCAGCAAGCATGCTTTTCCTAATTACTTTTTCCTCTCCATAAAATATTCAATTCCTTGTAGAGTGAACCTTCATATCACCTATTACACCCATCTACACAAGTTTTCCCAATTTTCTAACCCCAAAATCTAGGTTTCCTGAAAATCCCTTTACTTGAACCCTAAACCCATCACTTTTCGAGCCGTACACTTATAAAGTCACTTTTATTTCAATATTCTTTTATGGGTGACCCAGTGCACGAGGCTCCAGCTAACGCGGGGTCTGGGGAGGGTAAGATATACGCAGCCTTACCCCCATTTCTGGAGAGGCTGTTTCCGTGACTCGAACCCGCACCACCAGGGACACGCTAACAGTAAGCCTTACCATTTGGCCAGAAATAGTGGGTGGATGGGTGTCCCCTGGTGTCCCTCGAATTTAGGGTTTCAAATTTGAAAACCCAATTTTTTTGATTTTTGGACAGATTTTGGGCATTCTTCTAATTCCGTCACTCCTTTAAATCTTCTTGAATCCTTACTTATAATTACACCTTGAAACATTCTTGAGTAAGAATTCTTAATTGTTTATTGAAATTTGTGGTTTCTTGAATTATTTTCTTATTTTACAGCTTTCTTTAATTTCAAGAAACGGTCTTTTTAAGCTTTTGTGGTTAAATAATTATTGTAGACATCTTAATCCATTAGATCTACATCAGTTGGTCCTTGTACTTACAAAGAATTAAGGTGTTGTCCATGATTTGAAGATAAGTCACCATCATTTCATTTTTTCCAACTTGGAACCCCCTCCATCAACCCACCTTGATAATCCTTGGAGAGGAGAGCATTGAACGCCTCTGCAACAACTAGAAACAAAAACGAAGAAAGGTGATCCCTTTGCCTCAGCCCTATAGAACCATGAAAATACTCCACCGGAGATCCATTGAGAAGAAGGGAGAATGATACAGTATCATAACACTTCCTCATTCATTCCCTCCAAATACTGCCAAATCCCATTTTTCCAAGCATATAATCCAAGAAATCTCAATTGACGCAATCATATGCTTTTTCTAAATCCAGCTTACAGATAACCCTGGAATTCCCCCCTCTTCAACATAGCATCAATGCACTCATTTGCAACCAGGATCTCATCTATGCTTTGGTCCCTAGAAACGCACTCTGGGTTGGGGAGATTATAACCTTCATGACTTCTTTCGATCTACAAGCCACACCTTGGATATGACTTTATACATGTTGCCTACCAGACTAGCCGAAAATCCTTCATCTGGTAAGCCCCTTCTTTCATTGGGATTAAGAAGATATAGGTAGCATTACTGCCTTTATCTAGGATTATTATGGAAATCCTCCACTATCTCCATCACATCATTTCTAAACACATCCCAACAAACTTTATAGAAGGCCATTGTGAAACCATATGGACTAGGGGCATGATCATCCTTAATACTCCAAATGCCTTTAACTTCTTTTGAGAACAGCCTTTCCAACCATTGTCTTTGAGAGGTTGACAATGATCTAAAATATAACCCATCCAACTTAGGGTAGATAATCCCCGGATTCGGGTATAATTCCCTAAAAAAATTGGCTATATGATGCTTGATTCTCTACATGTCATCTACCGCTTCTTCATTAATGCTTAGCTTAGAAATCATATTTACACTCCTACCTAGGGGTGGGCATGGGCCGGGCCGGCCCGAGCCCGACCCTCAAATTGGCCCGAAAAAGCCCGACCCAAGCTAGGCCCGGTGAGGGCCCGAGGCCCGCACTTTTATTGAAGGCCGGGCTTGGGCTTACCTTGGCCCGGCCTGAGGCCCAAACTTTTACATACATAATATATATGTATTATATATAAT
>JAOXJP010080158.1:0-29045 GCA_025762735.1 Platanus orientalis
ACTTTGGACAAAATGTTGATGTAGCACAATGGAGATGATACTAAAGTTGATGTAGAATGATAACCAAGAATCTCAATCAAACCCAAGATATGTAGTGGAAACAAGAATATGGTTAAAGAACCGAGAATTTAACTTTAAGTACTCAAGATTTAATGAAAATATAAGACAAAACTTGATTAGAGGGGTTTGGAAGAATTGAAACAAAAAAAAAAAAATACGGAGAAAAGGAAACAAAGAAACCCAAATAAGCAATTATGTAATTTCCAGATATAAACCCAAAATTACTAAAATACCCCTGATCGTGTGTTAAAAAATTCTGAAATTTCACATGATGATTCTAACATATATGAAGAGTATGTATACAAAATTTCAGATTATTTCGAGATTTCTAGCTATATGAAGTTATATAAAAACTCAAGTTGCACACAATTCAAGAAACCAGAAAATAGGAAAATAGTAAAGAACAAAAGAGAAAAAGAAGAAAAGCAGAAAAAATGAGGATAAGAAGAAAAAAAAAGAGGAGAAGAGAATAGGAGTACATGTGAGAAATCACCAATTCACAACTTGAAAATCACCAACTAAGCCAAGCCTTAAGCACCAAGAACTTGAAGGTTTTTCGCTTAAGAAGAAGAGTTTCATTCATGGAGAATAAGAAACCAACCAAAATTTTTATTAATTCCATCATCCTGAAATCTCACTTCCCCATCTAATTTTTCAGTTCTCCATTAATCTAATCCTACCCCTATCATTCAAATCATCAACCTGATGTCCTTTGTCCAGTCTCTTTGAATTTTTACCATCAACACTCTCTTATCAGTAAATCAACACCTGTAGACATGAACTTTTAAGTGTTGACCTGTAATTGCCATTAAACCCCTCTGTTAGAACATGAGTTTAGTCTCATTTTGAGACTCAAACCCAGTCTTTAATATTAAAACCCCACAAGGTCTCTACTTTCTTGAAGCCTAGTAATTTTATTGCATGTTAAGTGTTTGTTGCAATATTTGAAAACCTATTTCTACATCGATGGATATATCTTTAGTGGGTTGCTTCGGATTTTGAGTATTTTCATATTTGTACTGCATCAAATTTGAGGAAATCCTAAACAACAAAGTTATAAAAATAAAGAGAGAAAATAAAGAAGAAGAAGAGAAGAAAAAGAAGAAAATGAATGAGAGAAAAAGTTAGATACTGAATGAGGGAATCACCAACCTCATGTCCCTTAGAAATCACCAACCAAGGTCTCTAATCTTGGCACCATAGCTTAGAGAAGAGAGAATTATTCTTACTCTTATAAAGAGAAAAGACTTTCTTTATCAATCAACTTCATTGTAAAATTATAGAGAGGGGTGTCTTTAAATAAGCTTACAACCTTAGACAATTATAAACTTACTAAAGTTAAAACCTTCCCAAAAATCCTAAACTTGCTAGCCAAGCTTTTTAAAAACTCACTTTCTTAAAAATTAAAACAACTAAAACTTAAGACTTTATAAATACATTATTCCTGTTTTTATTGACACCCCCTTAATAATTTGGTTATAACTTTCTCAAATCATATCGAATTTGTACAATCGTGGTATTGTTAGAAAGGTAACTGAATAACCTATCTAATGACACCAAATTTTGCCAAAAGGGCAAGTTTTACCCTTTGAAAAAGTGGGTTAAACATCAAAAACAGGATTACTCTATACATAAAAAAAGCAACCAAAATCTTGGCACTATTAACCTTATTACATGGACACATAAAATAAATGTTACCCCCTATATGACCCTCATTAAACCCACATAACATTGCATCTTCCATAAATCACTCCATGCATAGACCCCAGCAAAGCCAAGTGTTGGCCCCACCTTGCTCCCATGTCCTCATCAAATGTTCCCAAGTGAAATCACTTCCTATTATGTTGGATATTCCAAGGAAATTATGTAATATGCAATGGAAATTTTATAGAGTAGAAATCATGAGTTCATCAAATAGAATTGAATACTTTTGAAATAATTAATTTTTATTATGTATTCTAATCAAACAATCGTAAAAGTTGATGCATGAAATCCTTATTTACCTATTGCATTTGAATGCAGAACAGGAAAAATTGGTGTTCTTGAATATATAATATCTCTATGTTCGGATTCAAAGGGAAAAGTACTTGATAAGTTTCTAAAAACCTTATCAAATATAAGATACTTTATTCATGAGGTTAGGAGTGTAATACATGTGACAATCTAATAGCAAGTGTCAAATGTTGTTGGGGCTTCCTTCTATTCGCAGATAATTTGTTTGGATATGTTTATAGGCTTGTTTAGATTTATTTGGTTATTATATTGTTTCTTTATTGATTTTGTTGGTTTTGATGCTTGGGATGGTTTTTATGCTTATATGTGAGTCCCATGTATCTTGCTTGTTACCACGGTATTTGTCTGCCATAAGCGAGGGCTTTATCAATAAACTTGGGGTAGGGGCTACTAGGACATGTGGCCCTGACTCTTCTTTAAAAAAAAAAAGTAGCAAATGTTGTTGGAAGCATTTAAAGCAATGTTAGCTAAGGAACTTAATTTAAACACTTTGACAATATAGAAGGTTAAGTATAAATAGGGGTACTTTCCTTTTTGTTGGGGGAGGGGGAAGAGCAGGTAGCATTTGGAAAATGAACCTTCTACGGATCTTTCTATTTGTTGTATCAACATTAACACAATACCCTGCTTGATCAATCTGATCTTGTACCTATGAAAACATAAAAGGAAAAAAAACATTGATATCTCATGACCCTATAACTTTTGGACTGCACAACTACAAGAGACAAAGAGCATTAATTCATTGAATGATAAATTTGAAGATCTACAAACCACTACAGCCATTGAATGATGGAACAATATTAGTTTTTTTTCCTTCACACAACCATAACTAAATAGAAGGGTGCCCCAAAGTTTAGCTATATGCACTGATGATGTCGGGATCCGATTGACCCGGCGTCTTCAGATGAGTGTGTGATGGTCCCTAAATCTGATGGCCCCGCAAGATGCAAATGAGGGAAACACCAGCCGAGAGCCAATTAGTTGTCCTCCGACGAGTAATTCAGAAACAATCATCGATTATGCCTTTACTAGCAAGATTGCATCCTACAATTTAGGGCTAATCCTGGGCCCGGGTACTTAAGTCTCAAAATATTCCTGAGACACTCAACACGTTCCATTTGCATACGGTTGATGTTCTGCATCTCTTATACCCAGGCATGTCTCAGGATTGGGTTTTTTCCAATGATTTAATTAGACTCGGTTGGGAGAAGATTGATTAGTTCCGGGTATTACATCCCATGTCCTCCAATTTCAGAGGCATCATTTCGATGTAGGCCAAGGGAATTCGAACTCTTCAATCTTCTCAATTTTCGGTTTTAGGCAGTTAATTTTGAATTATGACGGTGGACGTTTCGAGAATCGCAGCGGATGCTTAAGGAATTGAAAAGGTCGTTATTACTACGCTGTCGATGCTGTCATTAAGGTGACGTCTTTTCATTTGTCTCGTTGGCTCACGTGAGGCCACATGGAGGAGCAAGATTTTGTCAGCTTGATCAAACAATTGAGTCCGAGCTTTCCTCCCTATAAGTAGTCCGACATTTTCGAAGCTTCCCTTCATTTGTGATTTGTTTTGTTTTGTTTTCCTTCCATTGCTTTCCCCTTGTGTCTTCGGTCATCTCATCCAGCTCAAACAACATTTTTCGCCTTCCTCAGTTTTCTCAGGCAGCGTTTTCCAGTACATGTTCTTCTTTCATTTCTTTCACATTCGCCCCTCCCCCCTTTTAGTAGAGTAGCTTAGGTTTTTTAACCTTGTTTTTCTTTCATTTCCCTTTCCTTTTCGTTGGAACTTCTTGCTCATCCTGGATGGTACCGGAGTCCCCTTCTTGCGAGCCTGAAGGAGCATCTCGGACTTAAGCCTTGTTGGCAGCAAACTTTCTTTTTTGAACTTTGTCTTCACCGAGCTTATAGCTTTTCTTGGCCCCTTGGTAAGAGTGCTTTTTTTTCCCTTAGTCAAATGAACACGTCTTCACTGATCGACTCTTTAGAGTCTACGGATACTCGTGGCCTAGATTTGAGTTATCCTGGGGAGGATACAATCCAACCCAATGCCCCTATCTAGGCCTCGGTGTCTTCCCGAGTGGTTTATCCTGTTCCCATTATGGTCACACATTTTTCCTCTTTCCTCAAGAAAAAGAACCTAAAAAGATTTAGGAAGTTGTACATCATTCCCAAGGGGATAGTTCTGCATCTTCCCGAGTCACACGAACAGGTGTGTGTCATCAGTGACAAGGAGATCTGTCTCTATGTGCAGACCCTTGAGTTGAGAGCAGCCTTCGCTTCCCAGTTGCTCTCTTCATTAGGGAACTCATTAATTATGTCGGTATTGCCCCAACCCAACTCATGCCGAACTCGTGGAGGATAGTCATCTGGTGCATGATCTTTTAGGCGGCTTGTAGTGGCGATCGAGACCAACTCACGGTCTTGGAATTTCTTTTCTGCTACCACTTAGTTGAAAAAGAGTCAGGATGGTGGTACTTCACTTCCCACGACTAGTGCAGAAACTTAGTCATTGGCATTCACTCCTCCCAGAAAGGGTGGAAAACAGGTTCTTTATTGTCGGGTGACAATTGGGAAACCTGCGAATGGTATGGCAAAATTGAATGTCACGTTCACTTCACCCGGGTTTGAGGCACCCCAGATCCCTCGGGTGAGTTTTTTCTTCTTTTTTCGTCTCTTTTTCTTTTTTTTTCTTTTTTATCAATATTCGTCTCTCACCTTCGTTCTTTTACTGCATCTCAATTCTAACCGAGCCAACGTTGCCCATGACTTCTTTCAATCGGGTGCGGTGCTTAGGGTCATCTCCTACCCAGTGCACAATTGTTCAGATTTAACAACTCCCAAGGCCCTATCATCTTTCATGTTCCAGTCTCGGTCCATCAAAGATGTGGCTTTAGCGGGTCCGAGGGAGTCTCCTGTCATTAGTCTTACGGGAGGAACGACTGAAGGTATCATTTTTCCCCATTTTCCTTCCTCCCTCCTTCTTTCTCTTCTCTTTTTTTTTTTTAATTTTTCTCTGTTTTTCTTCTTTTGCAGATATGACTAAAGCCGACATGAAGCTGATCCTAAAGATAGCCAAGGAGGTTCGTCTGGAAGCTGCAGCTACCACGTAGGCTTCCCCCATCGGGGAAGGTTCAACCGGGCTAGAGGGCTCGATGCCTGAAGATCCTCGGGCTCCCCCTTTGAAGCGTCAAAAGACTCGGGCTAATGCCCCAGGAAGTCATGAATGCGGGTCGTCTGCTCGTCCTACTACTTTCGAGGGAGACCAGACTTCTGCCACCCCTGTTGCTGTGCTGCCTTCCTCAGCCCCAACATCTCAAGGTCTTAAGGAAGTCGAGCCCCCCAGGGACTTGTCCGTTTCTTGGGACGAGGGCTCTGTCCCCCAGTTGGATAAAGGGAACAACGAGAAGATTTTTCTGAACCCTGACTTTGCCTTCAAGAAGTTACGCAGGATCCTCCCGAAGGGAGATGTTGAGGCTTTGATGAAGTTCCCCTCAAGCACCATATATCAGCAGCTTACAGCCGACTTGTCTGAGGGAATTCTCTTATTTCTTCTCTATCTTCTTCTCTGAACTCTTTATTTTCATTCAACGGTTTCTAATCTCTCGCGTTTCACAGATGGCGGCGCTCGTGATGGTGGGTATGTCATTATAGCAGGGTGTGGAGAGCAATTCTAAGGTGCAGAAGAAGAAGGTAGTCAACCTGAGGGCCGCGAACCTGGGCTTCCAGGCCCAGCTAGCTGATTCCACTAAGGAGTCAGAGCTTCAGTCCGACCTCGGGCCAAGAAAGATGACCTGGCTGCGAAGCTTCGGGTGGCCGAGGACAAGAAGACAGCTTTAGCCGCAAAGTTGGCCGAGGCTGAAGAGTAGGCTGCTCGGGTGAAGGAGGCCACTGCCCAAGAGAGGGTTGTAGTTGAGGCGACGCTGGCTGATCGCTTGAAGCAAGAGAGGGTTATCGCGCTAGTGGAAATCTGGGAGTCCACCAAGTATGCGTTGGAAGTCTTAAACTGCTTTAGCGATAGCTTTGAGGCCTTCCGTCGTCGGGCTTCATGAGCTTATAAGGAGATCGACTTCTTCGGGTTCATCTTTGATGATGACTCAGGTTCACCCCCCAAGACTGAGGTCGTCAAGATCAAGGATGAAGCATTACAAGGGACTCACGACAGCACTACTGCTCCTTAGTTTATGTACTTTTCTTCATTTTTTTGCAGGTTAACCTATATGCACCCGATGTAAATTTTTCTTTCTCAATGAAGATATTCTCTTTTTCATGTTCCTTTTGTATTCAACCTTCTATATGATGGTCTTAAGGTTTTAGTATGTTCACCCTTCAAACGTTTTGCCTGATTTGGCTCAAAATCTAGCGTTCCCCTTTGGGAGTTTAAAGTTATCATGGACCATTTAACCACTCGAGGCTTGTTGTTCCCTTAGGAAATTTTTAGAGTCATCCCATGACCTTCGGCCACTCGAGGCCTATCATTTTCCCTTAAGAAAATTTTAGAGTCACCTTGTGACCTTTAGCCGCTCAGGGCCTGTCGTTTTCCCTTCTGAAATTTTTACAGTCATCTCATGACCCTCAACCACTCGGGACTTGTTATTTTTCCTTACGAAATTTTTAGAGTCATCTCATGACTTTCGGCCACTCGGGGCCTATTGTTTTCTATTAGAAAAATTTTAGAGTCATCTTGTGACCCTCGGCCACTCGAGGCCTGTCGTTTTCCATTATAAAATTTTTTGAGCCATCTCGTGACCCTCAGCTACTCGAAGCCTGTCGTTTTCCCTTAAAAAAAATTTAGAGTCATCTTGTGACCCTCTGCCACTTGGGGCTTGTCATTTTCCTTTAGAAAATTTTTAGTCATCTAGTAACCCTCGGCCACTCATGGCCTATTAGCGTTTCAGCAATGAAGTAGTGTTCGGAAAAGAAACCCTTTATTGATACTGATTTACAATCAAATTAAGGATAATATTTCCTTAGATGTTCTGTGTTCTAAGGCCGAGGCAATTGTTTTCCTTCCGAGTCTTCCAAGTAGTAAGCCCATGGCCTGTTGAACTTCGTCACACAATAGGGCCCTTCCCAGTTGGGGCCCAACTTCCCGTTCGTGAGATCTTTGGTAACCAGCATGGTTTCGTGGAGGACTAGGTCACCTAACTTGAATTTTCTCTCCTTAACCTTCTTATTATAGTACCTGACCATAGTAGTTTGATAGGCGGCCATCCTAGTGGCGGCTTCTTACCTTTTCTCTTCTAGTAGATCTAGGCTCAGACGAAGGTTCTCATCATTGTTATCGGGATTCGCCCATGCAATACAGTAGCTGGCTAGGCTTACTTCTACCGGGGTTATAGCTTCGGACCCGAATGCTAATAGGAAAGGGGTCTCGCCATCGATGTTCTAACCGTAGTTTTGTATGCCCATAGGATCCCCGGGAACTCCTCGGGTCATTTTTCCTTGTACGCCTTTAGCCGAGTTTTTATGATCTTCAGAAGGGTTCGATTGGTTACCTCTACTTGCCTGTTGCCTTGAGGATGCCCCGGGGAGAAGTGGTTCTTGATTCCGAGGCTTGAGCAAAATTCTCTAAACCTAGGATTGTCGCAAACTGTTTCCCATTATTTGAGATCAAGACTTTCGAGACACCAAACGGCAGATTATAGATCTCCATACAAAGCTACGAATGTTGCTTTTAGTTATTTTGGCCACAGGCTCGACCTCAACCCACTTAGTGAAATAATCGATAGCCACTATGATGAAATAAACTTGACTTTTCCCTCTGGGAAAGGGCCCGACTATGTTTATCCCCCATTATGCGAACGGCTAGGGTCCGAAGATTGGAATTAGCTCCTATGACAGCTACTTGAGAACCTTTGGCATCAGTCACATCTTTGTACGAATCGGGTTGTATTAGCTTGCATTGTCGGCCAATAATACCCTGTTCGCATGAGACGATGCACCAGGGATTTTCCCCGGAGTGGTTGTCATAGACTCCCTCGTGAACCTCCCACGTCGCGTAGTTAGATTCTACATGGGTTAAACACCTGAGATAAGGCAAGATAAGGCTTCTCTTATAAAGTATTTCATTCAATAGGGTGTATTGGGAGGCTCGTAGTTTGAGCCTTTTGGCTTATGTTCTATCGTCGAGAAGTTTTCCCTCCTCAAGGTAATTAATGATGGGGGTCATCCAGGATGTCACCTCTCCAATGACTTTGACTGTCACCTGGGTTGGAGTTGCTGTACTTGGTGTCGTCAAGTGTTCGATCATTACACCTTCATCATTGTTGAGGGTGGAAGCTAGACGAGCTAATCAGTCAGCCCGTTCGTTTTGTTCCTCGGCTACGTGTTCAATGATGAACACCTCAAACCTTTTTGTCAGTGTTTTGACTACCTTAAGGTATTCATCCATTCAATCCTCCTTTGCCTCGTACTCACCCAAAACCTGGTCCACCACCAACTTGGAGTCACTTATGATTATCTATATCATGCCGTTCATTGGCTATCCTGAGACCGCTCACCAGTGCTTCGTATTCCGCCTCATTGTTTATTGCTTTGAAGCCGAATCTAATGGCGTACTCTAGCTCCGCCCCTTCAGGGGTTATGAGTATGATCCCTGCTCCGTTGGCTTGGTTTGTAGCTGAACCATCAACATTAACCATCCAACAAGCTTCGTCCGAGGTAGTAAGCCCCTCAGGTATCTTCTTGTCTAGTGTGACAGTTAGCTCCGCCACAAAATCTATCACAGTCTGCCCTTTCATAGCTCCTCTCAGCTTATACTTGATATCGAATTCCCCTAACTTAATTAACCATTTGATGAGGCGGCCTAAGGTGTCAGGTCGCTGTAAGGCAGACCTCAAAGGTTGGTTCGTCAGAATAGTGATGGTATGGGTCTGGAAATAAGGTCCCAATTTCCTAGCAATAACCACCACGGCAAACGTAGTTTTCTCGAATGTCAAGTAGTTCTTCTCTACCCCATTCAAAGCTAGCCTCACATAATACACAGGCTTTTATGCTCATTTGACAAGCATCGAACTTACCACCGAGTCTGAGACTGCCAAGTACATGAATAGGGGTTCCTTGGGCTTTATTCAACAAAAGAGTAGTCCCGCGAGGTGCTCCTTAAGTTTCTGGAACGTCATCTCGCATTCCTCTGTCCATTCAAATGCTTTCTTGAGCAGACAGAAGAAAGGAAAGCACCTATTGGTCGCCTATAAGATGAATCGGTTTAATGCTGCTACCCTTCTGATTAGTCTCTGTACCTCCTTTGTGTTGCGTGGGGATCCCATGTCCACGATGGCTTTCACTTTCTCTGGGTTAGCTTTAATCCCCCTTTGTGAAACTATAAACCCTAGGAATTTCTTCGTGGACACCCCGAAGACACATTTCGCGAGGTTCAATTTCATCCAATACTTCTTCAGAGTTTTGAAGGTCTCCTCAAGGTGCCGAAAGTGTTGGTTGGCTTTGGACTTTTGACCAGCATGTCGTCGACATACACCTCTATGTTCCTCCCAATCTGCTTTTTGAACATCCAAGGTTAAAAATATCGGTGTCGGTGTCGGTGTCGTGGAAATATCGGTCAGGCCAAGATAAGACATATATCTGAAATATCGAAAAAAAAAATATTGTCAAAATCGTGGAAACATAAGAAACATATTATAATTTAACTACATATGCACAAGGAAACAAATAGATTCATTAGAAATGATAGCTTATTTTAGTATACTTGCATTTTAACATTCTTTAAAAATACACATGCATACATAATGGTTAACAAAAATATTATAATCCAACCGTATAAGCTTAGAGAACAAGTAGGTCATCTTCATTTTCTTTTTTATTATCTTCAACTTCTTCCACTCCATCATTTTACTTTCTTTGAAATTTACCATTTTTCATATAATTTTTTTATCATAACACAATGTTGATATTAAGCAATAATACACTGTGAAAGGGAAATATTCGCTCAACACACTGGCATCGTACATCGTGTTGACAAAAAGATGAATTTTTATAATATACTTAATGTTTTGTATCGATATAGGAATATATCGTGTCGATCCTGGTAGACATGGACATATGTCAAAAGATATTTAAGATATTTCGAGATATTTGATACCATATGAACATCTCATTGACTAGTCTTTGATAGGTGGCCCATGCGTTCTTTAGCTCGAACGGCATAACCTGATAACAATATAACCCCCGGTCGGTGATAAATGAGGTCTTTTCTTGGTCGAACTCGTACATTCTGATTTGATTACATCCTGAGAAAGCGTCCATGAAGCTAAGTAACTCATACCCAGCAGTTGAATCGACTAAATTGTCTATTTGTGGCAAGGGGAAACTATCCTTCTAGCAGGCTTTGTTTAAGCCAGTAAAGTCTATGCACATTCTCCACTTTCCGTTTGACTCTTTGACGAGCACCACATTGGACAGCCATTTGAGGTAGTTCATTTCTCTGATGAACCTTACCTTCTTGAGTTTGTCCATTTTTTCGACGATAGCCAAGTTACAGTCGGCGACGAAGCTACTTCTCTTTTGTCGCATGGGTCTTGCAGCCGGTCTAACATTCAGCTTATGCACCATGACCTCGGGATCTATCCTGGGCATATCATTATGGGTCCATACGAAGACATCTTTATGTTTAGTTAGTAGGTCCAATCTGAATGACCTACTCAGGGGCTGAGTCGTTTATATTGAGTTAGAGTAAGTCCTCCATAGGCTCAGACATTGGGGGCTTTCCCTTTTCTTCTACCTTGCCCTCTTCAATCGCTAAGGCCTCTTTCTACTGTCCATCTACCAAGGAGGCGTTGTAACATTCCCGGGCGATAGTCTAGTTGCTCTTGACTTCCCCTACCCCATGGTCGGTGGGAAACCTCATCATTAGGTGATAGACGGACGTGACCGCCTTCAACTGGTTGAGAGAGGGGCATCTAATGATCGCATTATAGGCTGAAGGACAGTTTACCACCAAGAAGTTAACCTCCTTGGTGACTTGCATCGAGCCTAGGCCTACCGTCATGGGTAGGGTTATCAACCTTAGGGGGAATAATCTGTCCCCAATAAAGTTGACGAGGGGGGCCCCTACGAGCTGAAGTCTATCTTCCACGATTCTCATCTGTCGAAAGGTCGATAAGTATAAGATGTCGATAAAGCTCCCATTATCGATCAATACCCTTTGGGTTCTGTACCCTGTGATCATGACGGTGATGACGAGCGCATCGTGTGGGTGCTGGAGTTGGGAGGAATCTTCCTCGATAAAAGTAATCGGGGCATCATCCTTTCGAGCTTGCTTAGCTACCCTCCCAGTCATGTAGACACTCTTCTCGTCAATGTGCCTGGACCTCCGAACATGTGCTTTTCTAGCCGAGGCAGATTCACCCCCTCCGACGAGTCCTCTAGAGATCACCCGAATCTCCCCCAAAGGTTAGGGTTAGTCTGTCCCCTTGTTTGTCAGGTGTTGCGGCCCCTGGTCTTGTTTTTCAGGCCGCTTCATCATAACAAATCGTTGAAGCCTTCCTTGTCGGATCAAGTTCTTTATTTGCTCCTTAAGGTCAAAGCATTCGTCGATGTTATGTTCATTGTCTCTGTGGAACTGACTGTATTTATCTTTTGCCCTCTTCGTCGGTGGGGACTTCACATTTCCTAGCCATTTAAGAGCAGGATTATCCCGTATCTCCATGAGGACTCGTTCCAACGGGGTGTTGAGTGGGGTATATCTTGAGAATTGGGACACGAACACATTCGCTCTCCTTTTAGGTTCTTGTGATGAGCCTTTGTGCCATTGTCCCGAGTCTGACTCTGGTTGTCCGTCCACCCTCTTTCTCTTTTCCTTTTCTGGTTAGGACTCTTTGTCTGCACCCCTCTTTGCGTCCTCAGCATTCATGTGTTTTTGCGCCTTTACCATCAACTTTTCCAAACTATTCGAAAGGGACATGGACAGTGAGAATAGGAATCTAGAGGGTTGTAGTCCTCCCATAAAGGCGGCGAACACCATTTTTTCGTCAGCATCATCTACCTATAATGTCTCCTTGTTAAACTAGGTGATGTAGTCTCTCAGTAACTCCTCTCGCTCATGTCTGATGTTTAAGAGGTATGTCACGGGCTTCCGACATCTCTAGGCACTGATAAAATAGCTAACGAACTATTTACTAAGGTCCATGAAGCTATCAATCAAGCCTGGTCTCAGCCTCCCGAACTAAGCCCGAGCGGAACCTTTCGGGATCAATGAAAAGGCCCTACACATGATCTCGTCAGGTAAAGCCTGAAGATGCATGAGCGTCTTGTACGTCTCTAGGTGGTCGAGTGGATCCTTAGTGCCCTCAAATATTTCCATCTGTGGAGCCTGAAATTTGTGGGGAAGCGGCCAGCTCATTACCCTAGCTGAGAAGGGTAACTCAGTCCTTTGGACTAAATCTTCTACGGTGGCGGACCCTTTCCCCTTTATCGCTTACATGACATTCCTTAGTCCTGCATCTCCTTCAATTGGTCACCCAATGGAGGGTCATGGGATCTCTGCTCGCTCTCCTGATTTTGGGAACTGGGCTCACCATCGTTACACCTTTCTAACCCGACACCCTCTATTTGCCCTATTCTTTCTTTGTGTGGTCCTCCAGACAGGGTAAGAGCCTTGCTCTATCGACTCTCCTGGGTCTCGTGGCTATTTTGAGTAAAGAGTCTCTGGAGGATCTGCTCGTTCTATCGAGCAATCTCCTGCATGGTTCGTGTGAGGTCTTGACTTGCTGTTTTAGGTTGGATCTGCCAGCCTCCTCCTGTTGTTGGTCTCGTTGATCATTGTTTGTTGCGATGTTCCGGTGGTTATTCCTTCTGGCATCCATAGATCTAGTCTCCACCATGCACTCTTAGTCTAAAAAATAAGTTGTCTCAGCCTCTTCCCACAGACGGCATCAACTGATGATGCTAGGATCCGATTGACCCGGGCATCTTCAGATGAGTGCGTGATAGTTCCTGGATCCGATGGCCTTGCAAGAAGGAAATAAGGGGAATGCTAGCCGGGAGCCGGCCAATTATCCTCCAACGAGCAAGTTAGAAACGGATCAAACTAAGAGAGGGAGGGATTTCAATCAAGAACTTGTTCTTACCTTCCTTCGAGTGCAAGCCTGATTTTATAGCATAGGTCATCCATATCACTCCAGCTAGTTAATCTTGCGATTCTTGCTAGGGTGAGTGATCTTCCGGCATTCGATCAGGCCGGGATATCCGTTTGTCAATTCTGCCTTTACTAGCGGGATCACGTCCTGTAGTTTGGGGCTGATCCCGAGCCCGAGTACTCAAGTCTTGGAATATTCCCGAGACAACCAACACGTTCCATTCGTGTGGCTCTCTTGAATCTTGATATGGTGGACCAGCCCTATTTCTATGATTTTTGCTTCACAAAATTGACCAAAAACAATAATAAAATTTTCTAACATGTCCTAACTCTATTACTTAATAAAATATGAAATTACATAATAAAACACTAATAAAATCACTAAAATGAGCAACTTGAGCTTCCATTGAGTGACCATGAGTATCCTCTGTGTCTTCTTGTACATCTTCATGTGTGATCCCACCTTGCCTCCCATGTCCTCACATTCTCTGGCTCTAAGCCAGGATCTTTGGCTTACCTTTTCATCTGAAGCTCCACTGAAGTCTAAATAGTTGAAGCCCTCTTCCTTCTCGCCCTTGGCATCTATTCACCATCTCAAGCTCTCGTGGCTCAGCTCTTATCTCTCATCTGACGCCTCTCATCATCAATAGCTTCAAGTTTAAGTACTCTTGCTAACTCATTTTGTATTACCTAGTAAGTTTTTTCATTTTTTACTTAATTTTACCCAATGCAATATTCACATGTTACACGGGACAAGACGTGTCTACACAATCAGGACAATCGATTTAATCTAATTGATGTCCAAAAGAGAAATGACCCTAGAGGACTCATGGCCTAGTCATCTATATTGTTGTGCATAAGTATACAACTGTGAAATGGTTTAGGCCTGTTGTGTAGAGTTTCATTCAATTTTATTTATTGAAAGATTAGAGCATGTTGTGGAGGATTATTTATTTATATACTTTTTTCTTTAAATACTGTTTATTGAATTATTCAAGCACGTTGTGTGAAATTTTTTTTACTGGTACTATGGGTAGATTGCTTTTGGAGGTTCAATGATTAGTGAAAAATGATAATACTATTGCATGATTTTGGCATATCAGTGGAGTTCACTTTTACCTTAATTTCTCATTCAATGTTTATTGAAACATTATTTGGACCTATTTCACATGAAAAAGTCAATGGAACCCATATTTAAACCACTTATTTTGTTGGTTTTGCGCTCAAGAAACACTTCTACACAATGGCATTGAGTCATGGATAGTAGGGGGTGATTTCAACATGATAAAAATCGGGGTTGAAAAGAGCAATGGGAGTCGGGTTACAAGAAGTATGTGTGATTTTGGAACCTTTGTAAGCTCTTTTGATCTTAGGGAGAGCCCTCTCCTCAATGGCAGATACACTTGGACAAATGGTCATGAAATTGTTACTCTCTGTCACTTGGACAGATTTCTTGCATGATTAGATTGGGAAGAGCGATTTCCTCGTTTCTATCAAGAAGCTCACACAAGGGTCACGTCAAATCATTGGGCCATCATGTTAAATACGGAAATGACAAGTTACAGCCCAAAGCCATTCTATTTTGTAAATATGTGGGCTCTACAACCATCCTTCAAAACCAACATTGAGGCGTAGTGGAAGAGTTGTGAAGTTGGTGGAAAAAAGGGCTTCAAAATCACTCAAAAACTCAAAATTGTGGAAAAAAAATCTTATTGAGTGGAATAAATCTACTTCTGGGAAGCTAGGATCAAACAAATATCGAATCTAGGTAGAGATCTCAAAGATTGATCTTCTTGTTTCTGATGGAGTTGGCTCAATGGAGGACCTAAAGAACAAGAGTCTATTACTAATAGCAAAGATGGAAACCATTCTCAGGAATGAAGAAGTTTATTGGAAACAAAAGGGTAAAGATAAGTGGATAAGGGAATGGAAACACACGATTTTTCCATAGGCTCGCTAATGGAAGAAAAAGAAAGAATATCACCATTGATGATGAGGAGAAATCTAACTTTGAAAAAATCTCATCTGAAAATCATTCTACAAGAGATTATATACTTCTGAGAATTTTCCTCGCCTTCGTATTGACAACCTATTTGAGTCAAGTCTATCAAACAAGAAGGCTTGTTCGTTATAAGTCATTTTTCAAAAGAGGAAAAAAGAGTTGCAATCTTTTTTTTGGGTGAATAGCATGAACAAAGACAAATCCTCAGGGCCGGTCAGTTTCTAAATGTTTTTCTTTCAGACATGTTGGGTTTCGTTAAGGATGATCTAATGAAGGTCTTTTAGAAGTTCTGCGAGAGTGGAATTATACGCAGGTGCATGTTCAAATTTCAATGCCCATGTTCCTAAGAAAGAAAGAATTTGTAGAGCCTTTGACTTTTGACCCATTAGCTTAGTGGGTTGTATGTACAAAACCCTTGTCAAAGTTCTATCTTGTAAAATGAGATCAGTTATGAGCGATTTATCTCCAACTCTCAAAGAGCATTCATAAAGAGGAGGCAAATTACAGACGGGATTCTAGTGGTTAATGAGTGTATAGACACTTGGAAGAAATCTTCATCACAGGGTCTAATATGAAAAATTAACCTTGATTTTGATCGAGTTAATTGGCGTTTCCCTAAATGGGTGCTCTAACTAAAAAAAAAGGATTTGGCAGGAAATTAATTAGGTGAATCTTAGGATGTGTAACAAACCCATGGTTCTCTATATTCTTAAACAGCACATCAAAATGGTTCTTTGGTGCTTCAAGAGGATTGAGGCAGGGTGACCCATTGTCCCCTTTTCTATTCTCATTGGTTGTAGATGGTCTTAGTGTCCTCTATAATCATGCGGTTAGAGCCAATCTTGTAGAAGGATTTCATCTTCATGGATTGATCATATCCCATTTACAATTTGCAAATGATACCCTAGTCTTTATTAAGCCAAGCAAAGAAAGAGTCTTAAACCTGAAAAACATCCTTAAAGTTTTTGAGATTATTTTGAGTTTAAAAAGTCAATTGGAGGAAATCAAGTATGGTTAGCATTCAGGTTAAAGAAGGATATCTATCCTTTTTGGCCTCTCTAATGGGATGTAGATTAGAAGATTGGCCGCTTTGATATTTGGGTATGCTTGAAGAATGTTCTTGTATAGGGAGTTTTAGGGATCCGGTTGTGGAGGTAGAAAAACATCTTGCTTGTTGGAAACAATCTCAAATCTCTTTAAGGGGTCGAATCATACCAATAAAAACTGAATCTTTAAATATTTATGTTTATTACATGTCCCACTTCAAAGTCCCTTCAAAAGTGGCAAGAAAGATTGGGTCTCTACAAATAACCCTTTTGTAGGAGGGAGGAAATAAAAAAAAAAGATCACCTAATTAAATGGGAGAAGGGTTGCAAACCAAAAAAAGCAGGTGGCCTTGGTATTGAAAACATCACCTTGAAGAACCTTTTCTAGGGAAATGGTTGTGACAAATTGTTATAGAAGAGGGACATTCTCAGTTTGAGGACTCAAAATGGACTAAGGCTCATTAGGATCACACATTCGGCGAGTTCATGAGTTTCCACTTTAATCCCGACCACCCACATTCATATTTGTCTTCATATTGTCAAGAGTACTAATGAAATGGGGATGATGACCATGTTATCTCCAATCCACTATGTTGTTCATGATGGAAATGGTGACCATTGTAAGATCCCATGTTGCCTAGCTCGAAAGGAGTCCTATGCTTATATGTAAGCACCCCTCAACTTGGTATGACACATTTTCGAGAGAGTGACCACTTGTTGGGATGCCCGAAGAATAAAACCGGGGCAGGAGGGTGGCCCCTTATTGGAATGTCTAAAACCAAACAATATTAAACCAAGGTTAGCTAAAAACCCTCCTTTACAATTTAAAATTAAAAGATATTACAAGAGTTGATTACCAAATAATTCTAGGAAAGAAATTGTTAGATGAGAGGATGGCCACTTTAAACCAAACCACTAATATTCTACGGATTTGTAATTGGAAAGTATATTATAGCTTCCAAGTAAGGTCTATTTGTATGGTCCAAGCTATTCAAGAATGATCAGATGAGATTCTAGCAGTCATTGACAAGTTTCAACATAAAAAGCAAAAGAAAAGTAAAGAGGTTGTTGATTCTACGTCTGAGATTGTAGTGCATGAAGCTAATTTGCAAATTGTGGAAGGAAAGTCCGAGGTTGAAGTCCAAGAAAGAAAATGTCAGAGATGAAGACACTAATGTGGAATATGCTGATGTAAATTGTGATGAGTTGATTGAAGAGCCAGTGTTGATCACAGACGAATGCCACATTGTTGTCTCACTTTGTGACCAGCCATCTAATGAAAAGCAAGTACTAGATCAAGATGATATTCAACCTACTCTGATGGCCAGACCAATTCAGAGTCTGTGGTGTTTCCAGACATTGTTGATCTAGTCCTTGGCATGCTAGAAGTGGAAGGACAAGTGCAAACATGTGTAGACTTACAGCCTCTCGTGGTGCTATTCAAAGTTCATGATCCGGCAATTAAGGCATGTGAAGAGATCTAGTCATTTTAGTGTCACTTCAGTTAAGGCATGTGAAGAGGTATACTATAAGGCCTTTCCCTTTTTTTTTTTTTTTTTTAGAGGTAAAATAGCAATTTATTAAGAAAGGAAACGAAAACAATAACAAAACATCACCAAGAAGGTGAAGGAAAACAGAAACAAAAGAAAAGGATGAATAGGAAGAAAAATACAAAGACTACGTCTCATCCGTCCAAAAGGAAAACCACAAAATCTCCTCGAAATCCACCCTGATGGAAACCTAGTCAAATAAAAGATTATAGATATAAGTTGTCAATTCCATGAGGCCTTTCCCATATCAAATGCTTACAAGGTGACAGTGTTACATCATAATCTGATTGTTAGAGGAGTTGACATGTGGTTATGTAGTTTGAGCTCCCCAAGGTTGCAGATCCTTTCACTCTACAAAACTTGAGGCTAAGTTTTTTTTAACAAAGAGGGTTTGATGCAGACATTAGAGTTAGGTGGGACCCACACAAGGCCTTAGTGGGGTCCACATGAGAAGACCATGGAGGGACACCTATGCTACCTCAAGAAAGGAATCTACTTGTTGTCTGAGTCTTCTATTATAGTCTTTTTATTGTTTTTGTTTTATGAAGTATTAGAGGTAGGACATAAATGGAATTCTAATTTTATTTTTGGGGAAAGTAGGTAGCACATACTTCTTTCAAATTTAAATGCCAGTTGACCATCCCTTTCAAGCCCACGATTTCTACTTATTTTTTTATGTCTTTTTAGAAGGTTTTGTATTAGGGAAATCTCCGAACATGAGTCTTATTAGGTCTAGATGTTTTATTAAGAAAGTTTCTTTTAAAATGTGGGTTTTCAGCTAAATCGTGGCCTATAAGAAAACCCTTCCCCTCTTCTTTTTTTCAATGAAGTTTAAGAATAAAAAAATCAGTTTTCTCTCTCATATGAGTGGAGCTCTCTCTCTCTCTCTTCAAGTTTTTGGTGCTAAGCTTGAACCCTAAGTAGGAGATTACCTAGGGCTTGTGAAGGTAGGTGATTACCTCACACAAGGTACTTTCTCTCCCTATATTCTTCTTTCTTTCCTTCTTTCTTTCCTCTTCTTTGTTTTCCGTGTTGTTTGCTGCCCACCTTACCAATCCTAATTTCCCTCACCTTTGAATTTGAATTTGTCATCAAAACCCAAGCTCCCTTCAACCAATCCAATCGGAAAGCCCCAAAACCCACTTCCTTTTGATTTCAATATCCTAAAACCCCTTTCCAGCCAATCTCCATACTTGTGGCAGCATCACCTGAGAGTTTCCTTAATTGATTTCATCTAGAAATCAATACTACAACAAGAACATGCCCTGCGACTCTAATGATATTATGATCTCCTGAGTTTTCTGACTTCTATAATGAAATCTCCATGAGATAGTCCATGCAACAGCAACATAGCAACCCCATACTACTGTTGGATTTACACCTGTAGAAGATACATCATCTAAAGAAACTATAGCTAATGATGGTGATCATTCGTGTACACACCTGAAAATCTGATCTCGAACAGCCCTTTGATCTGAACAACACTACTGGTGAATAAGTTTGTGATTACCTTAGCTTTGTTGCAATCGTGAACTAATGTGAACATCTGGTAAGTTTTACTAAAAAATCAGATTACATTACTGTTGGTGCAACTAGCTCCCTGACCATCCTTTGCAAGTACACACGCTGTTTCAGACCAGAACTTCATTCTTTAAGTCTAACTTGAATCCAGTTCTCTGTAAATACCCAGATCAGTTTACTACAAAACACATGACATCAACTACCACAGCCCCAGATTTTAAAGATTTTAGACCCTGCTATACATACCCTGTGTATGATCCAGCAGTCCCAAAAATGTCCATTCGAAGCTTGAAAGTAAAATGCAGAGGAATATCCAAGATTACAAATGTTTCAAATTCAACACAGAACTAGTTAAATAAGATATAGAAATTAACCCCCAAACTCATGCCTCAAATGAAGGAAAAGAGCAATGAACTCTGAGTCCAACACGTCTCAACCCGCAAATTACGCTTTCAACAACAGCATACCATCAATAGAAAACTTATACGCTAACAGCTCTAGACCTAAGCCAGAAGGTAACCCTCCAACAACAATGATAGCAAGTATATTTATCACTCTTTTCAAACCCACCTCAGATATCAAAGCATTTGCAGCCAAAACTTGTTTAAACCATAGCTAATGTTATCCACGTCTTGCCTTCCTTTACAGTGCCATCCGATAACCTTGTCCTACCAACCAACCCAGACCCAGAAACACTGGCATTCCCCTTAAACAGAATCAATATGAATATGAATATGATGAAGATTGGAGTTTGGGGTTTGTGATTTGCTAGTTTCAATCAAACACTACGAAGGAGAAAAATTTTAAATGAGAAAGAGAATGCGAAATGAAAACTTCTTACTAGATCGGTTCTCTGATGATACTTGTAGTTGTTTCCAAGAGGAGGATGCGTTTCTGAATGAAAAATCAGAGATATGCTTTCGTCCTTGGCGTGACCGAGCTTGGGCTTGGCGTCCGGCTGTCTTCCCCATTGCTGCAAATGGAAGAGGATTCAGATAGAGAGGAAGTGGGAAAGTTGAGGCGAGGATCAGAACGAGGAGCAGCCCTCGTGCGCGCATTGACATGGCTGAGAACCTGTGTCACACTGATCGAACTGCAGGGTCAAGTAAATATAATTTTTTTTTTAAATTAAATTAAATAAATAAATATATTTTAGAAAGATTATGTAACAATTTCATATCACGTACTATTCTTTGTAAATTACAAAAATGATTAAATCTTATAAGCATTAAAATTTTCTGTCAATTATTTCAAACCCTTTTGGACAATAGTATGCTGAAAGCAACATACTATATGCTCATAACTCGCAGAGGGGTCTGCATGGGCCACTCCTTAGTATGCCCAAGACAGGACCCAATGTTGTATATTTTGGTATAGAATGGGCCTGGGCCTAATAAAAACTCAGAATTCAAGACCCAAGCACAATCCAACTTGATTCTACGAATCTTAAGCCAGGATTGGGCTGGCCCAAAACTCATCAATTCATTCTCTATAGTGGTGTCACCTGCTCGGGTGCTCACTGGTTCAGCCAGGTCCCACTTTGTGCAGTGGTCACAATGTAGGCCCACGTGGTGGTGTGTGTGTGTGTGTGTGTGTATATATATATATATATATAGGCATCAGGCCTTGGCCAGGTCATTAGTTTGAGCTCAGGGGCGATATCCTCTGTACCACCCCCCTCTGCAACGCTCGGGAGCCAAGACAGAGGGGGGGAATCAATTCACTTTTTGGGGGTGAAGTGACAGCTCCAAAAGTGAATTGATTCCCCCCTCTACCTTGGTCCTTGTGCGTCACAGAAGGGGGCATCGCAGAGGATATCAAGCCGGCCCATATTATATGACCCAGCCCTAGTTCTGCACCGCCACTTTGGAAAGTGTCTTTCAAATTTTACACTAGGTGACCCAGATCTTGCAAGGTGACTACTACTTTCAGCCACGGGGAGGGAGGATAGAACCAATTCAAATCATTGATCATCCACCTTACTCACCAAGTTCAGGATTGTCTCTAGCAGATGATGAAGGAAAACCGTCTAGCATCTTTTGTTTTTTTCCCCTAATAAGTCCGTCTTGCTTTGCTATATTTGACAGCTATCTTGTTGAATGATAACATGACGAAAAATGATTATGTCTATTGATCTTGTTCCATTTAATGAGATAAGTGTCAACACTTCAAAGATGGTTGTAGGCTTTCCTTCAGCATCTACTGGAGATGATCCGGACCCTACTCGAAACTTTTAGATTGGCTATATGATTAAATCCATGGTGGCTGGGTCCACGTCAACTCCATAATTTATTATTATTATTTTGATTAAAACTCCTCATTAAGTATTGGGCTTTATTTCTTCCTCTTATATGGCGTGCGTTCGATAGCTTTCCCAAGAATGTCTTCTCCTATTTCTCTCATTAAAGAGAAGAATATATTCTTTAGAACGTTTCCAAACACCCACTTAAAATCTATGAAGAGAGGTTGTTTGCACATATGGTGGGGCTATTGATTGAAACTTACCACAGGAAGAGAAGAATGTCAAACAAACATATGGAAACCTTTTAGGTAGCCATTGTAGATGCCATCTATAAACTTCATAATAGGGGTGGCAATGTTTGACATGACCCATGAATCCGATACAAACCCAACACCAAATAACCGGGTTAGGGTTTACTGCAAGCGTGTTTTGGGTCAAAGCAAGTCGCCTGCTTTGACACGATTAATAAATTGGTCAGGTTAAGGTTGAGCCATATAGTTGTATTCGTATACCCTTAACTTGACACAACCCGAATATGACCCACCAACATGAATTACCATATAACCTGTGAACCCAACCCAAAATAAGCAAGTTAGGGTTGAGTCATATTGTCGTATACCCTTATCTCGACATGACACGAACCCAACCCGCCAACACGAATTACCACCACTACTTCAGAGGTCTTACATATTCATTTGCTGGATGACTTTTCTAGCCAATGTTATGGCAAAATATGGTGTATAATGGAGTGGGTCAAATCTGTTTGAACCGTACCTTTTTACGGAAATTGGATATTAAATCAAATGGGGAAGATCATTTGTATTGATACACTGATTGAAGATCTTTTGCATAGTTACACCAACATTTTTTTAGGGTGTCTTTGGTTTGGGGCAACAAGAATAGTAGAAAATCCAATCTGACATACAACTTGGCCCAAGTGATAAGGCTGTGTTTAGCAGCCACCTGTAATGGAATCATTTCATTCAAGTTTCCCAAGGCTTTTGTAGCCACAAGGGGATGGTTTGTAATGAATTCATTCAGATTTGCAGCCATTAGTCATCTCATTTTATAGAAAAAACTAAAATGATTTCATTTATAATTGTAATTAACAAACCAATATAGATTTGACTGAGTTCATTACAAACCATTACCTCATGGCTCCAAATACCTTGAGAAACTCAAATGAAATAATTACATTACATGTGGTTGCCAAATAGGCTATAATTAAGTCATCGGAAACCCAATTTAGGAATTTCTTTGATGGGAAACTTTGATTTTCAAGCAGTCTAGGATAAAGATTTGGGCTAGTCTATATCAGTTCTATTCAAATGATATTTTGAGGATTTTTTTGGGCTAGTCTATATCTGTAATTGATCTTCTTCATCCTTGTTCGTTTCATGTAATCATCAACCCTTATTCGTTCTCTTTTGTCATAGCACCCTACACTTCCATTTAGACTACCAAAAAATAAGTTCATTGAACCTTTTTTCTTAGATAAATTCTTTGGTAAAATCAACTTTGGCTCATTGAGTCTATTAATAAAGTTCAGCATGTTTGGCTCCGTGGACAAGGGATGGATTTCCATGTGTAATAAAGTAACTTATAACATAAAAGAACGTAAAAATAAGGAAGCAGAATTCCTATCCAGGATTTGGTGTCCAGATGGTGTCCAGGGCACAAGGTTGCTTCATTTGGAATAAAATGGGTAGGAATTTGAAATTGCTTCTAACCACTGCACATTTTATTCCATGTGAAGTCACCTGGTGTCCTAGACAAAACATCTATTTCATAAAAATAAAAGGAAGCAAATGTTCTGTACAGGTCAACAGAAGACGTCATATGGAATAAAATGGGTGAAAATTATAAATTCTATCCAACACCCACCCATTTTATTTCATATGACGTCCCTTATATCTTGGATACCATCCTGAACACCAAATTCTAGACAGAACATTTATTTTAATATTATCCATGGTTACCTTCTTTCTTTTTTTTTTTTTTTTTTTTTTTTTTTTTTTTTCTTTTTAAGAGAGAGAGAAAGACGCTCAAAAGATTTTCAGAGAATCCCAGTGCTTAGGGACTTGTGACCTCCAACGGGTACCACAAGGTCCCCAACTACCGGACCAAGGAGGTCATTGGCGAATAGGTCTTCTTGAGGACTAATCAATATATAGGTACAAACACGCAGCCGACAAGGCTTTAATGCCTCTAAAATCTAAGACCTTTGATTCAGAGGCTCAACAAAAGAATCGAATACGTGCTCATAGCTGACGAGTCTAATAGTCATCTCATTCAAAAAAAAAAAAAAAAAGCTTGACTAATGCCTAAGAAACTTGTTTAGATATCAATAACGTCATTAGGTTAACCAAGTTTACTCCCATTTATCCACTGGTTTAATCCAACCTGGCCCCTTCTTTGGTTTCGGCCCCTGGCTAGTTTTGAGAACAGTGTATTAGATAATTGGGAAGTAATCAAAATTAAGAGATTAATATTTAGGATGGAATGGGTTAAATGACTGGCTTTTTAAATAGGGAACCATGTTGGTCATAGTGCTTCACTTGTTGAATTTATTAAGAATAAAATGAAAACTATTTTTTCTTTATTTTTCTATAAATGGGTAATAGCAAAGTGAGACAAGTGTCAACACAAGTGAAATGCTGGATGAAATATTGAACTCCATCTTATGTCCCATTATTTTTAATCTGTAGTTACTCAGTTTTGTTCAATTTACATGGTTTGTAATTTATTAACTCTTTTTTTTTTGTGAATTTAAAGGATAAATTAGGGGTGGCAATTAGTGTTGACTGATGACGTTCGTGTCGTGTCATTTTGAGGGTATACAAGTCAATCCAAGCGCAACCCACTTACTAATCGTGTCAAAACAGGTTGACCCAATTTGACCCGAAACATGATTACAGTAAGCCCTAGCTTAATAATTTCATGTCAGGTTCTTGGGTCATGTGACCTAGGGGTGGCAATTTGTGTTGCAGGTCATGTTCGTATCGTGTCAAGATAAGGATAAATGATTATATGGGTCAAGCCAAACACATCCCATTTATTAATCATGTCAAAGCGAGTTTACCCGCTTTGATCCAAAACACAATTACAATAAACCCTAACACACTAATTTCATGTTGAGTTCGTGGATCTTGTCAAACAGTACCCCCTTGAAAAAAATTCCTAATTTGGCTATAGAATTTTTTTTAATTGATATACGGTTTTTCAGGCGTCTTAGCAAACAAGGTGAAATTGGTATGAAGTCTGAACAAAGATGTACAGGCACCATGGGCCATACATTGGTTGCTCATTTCAGTGTGGGCCAAAGACCGCGATTTCAGGGATCCTTGGCATATGGCAACCACTTCATGTAGCTCTCGGGCCACTAGATGCTTTATTTCCTTGACGTGGAGAAAATGATTCATGTGTTTTGGGGGATGAAATCACCTGCACCGCCCTCTTGTGCACCGCCCCATGAGGCAAGACACAAGGGGGCTGAGGCCATTCACTTTTGGATGTTGCATCACCCCCAAAAGTGAATGACCCCCACCCCCTTGTGTCTTGTCTCATGAGGCATCGTGGAGGATACACCCTTGTGTTTTGGTGGATGACATTACTTAGGGAAATTAAGGATGTTCTGTCCAGGACACCAGAGGACATCATATGAAATAAAATGGGTGGGTGATGCATTTTATGCCATATGGCATTCTCTTGGATAAGCAGGAACTTCCTGCTGAGTTTAACCACATCATGATACGTATTTGTAGGGAAAATGACAAAAAAAATCAGAAATAATTTATCCCAAAAAATTCAAATACATGTCGCGGTGTTGTTAAATCAGTAGGAACTTCCTACTTATTCACCAGCAGACGGTTCATTCCCTAGGGAAAATTACCACGAGCTAGCTGCCTCATTATAAGGTGTAGACATACCGCTGCCTGAAATTATAGAATTGACTAAAAGCTGCCTCATTTTGAATTTTCATGAGAAGACCAAACTACCCATACCCATTCCCTTTCATAACATTAAGAAGAAACACATCTAACGCACGTGGATGGTTAAATGAAAATTGGGTTTAATTAGAGCTTCCATATTCACCAGGCCAGGATTTCATGTTATTGTAGAGTGAAATGGCAATGCAGGATTCGTGCAGCCGCTGACCCAAGCAGTTGGGATAGGTTTTGTTGTTGTTGTTGCTGCTGCTGCTGCTCCTGTTGTTGTTCTTTTGTTTCTCCACGACTCTTTAATGAAGTTAAAAAATTAGCATAGCTTAGGAGTTAATAACTAACAAAAGAGGTGAAGATATTTAGGTCTTCTTCATTGCAAGAACTTAAAAACAAGAAAACTAAAATATTTTCCAAAATTTAGAGGCAGCTGGATATCAACACCTATGTAATGAGGCAGCAAGTGGCTAAATGGGAAAATCTCCTTTCTTTTTGTCTTACATGCTACAATCTCAAAGATTTGGAGAGTTAGAGGAATAATACAAAGAGGACATCTTAGTTTAATCACCAAATCAATGGCACATTCTAGAAGGATTCATCCCATAGAATATCAAAATATATGGGCAGATAATAGCATGTGTTTTTCTTATTTTAAGCTTTTAGATAATAGATTTTAACAACGAATGTTGTTGGATCACAACTAATGTTGCCCATATCAAAATATATGGGCAAAACCATCTATATATCATCAACACCGCCAGTTCTCGAATGCACAAAACCATCGACATCATCAACAACACCAATTCTTGGAGACAATAAACTTTAATTTGCCAGACATTTATCTGGCAACATTTAAGTCTTTTAAGGATTCCACTCTGTCAAGCCCCAGAATCACAACTAGCTTCTCTCACATTTGGATGGTATAACTTTACAAGGTCAACCATGCCAACCAAGCCACTCATTTTTTACTTTGAGAAATCTTAGGATAGACAACATTTCGAAGTCTTCAATACCCGAATAATTGCTAGTGTAATGCGAGGAAGTAAAGTGAAGTCATGTTTTTTCATTTATGTTTAGTTGATTTTAGTAAAATGAAGAAAAGGAAGTGTAGATTGGTTCGATCAAATCTAATAAAAAAATGCCTGGTTTATTTGCAACTTCACACCTATTACCAATAATTTATGTAGCAATTTGTATTAAACACCATTACGCTCTTACACGGTTGACAGATTTCCAAATATAGGCTGAACAAAATAACAAAAATTAAAATTTAAAAGGAAGATTAAAATAAAATTAGTTATTAACTTCCCAGATATCATACAATGACCGAACACCACCCTGTGACGAGAACATTTTCTGTGATGCTTTAAGACAATGTAGCGGGTCTCCCGCGAACAATAACTCTCCACATAAGGATTAAGATAAGCACCAGTAAACAAACCGGAAAGCCGTAGTAACTATCCACACCTTTTCCCATTACTCTCTTCTTTCCATTTGCAACAAAACCCTCATTGGACGATAAATTAAAAAAAAAAAAAAAAAAAGCAAGTGGACTAATTGGATCATCGTACCCACAACTCTGGTTCGTGTGGATTCAAGACTTAATACAGACAACGCATGTTCTACACGGGAGCCGAGTCCTATTCGGTGTTCAACATCATTCAATGCATTCACCCAAAACCTTTTCAACAACCAATTGGACCAATTTTGATTCATCCCTGTAAATAATAATTCATATCAGAATGATAAATCACAACCCATAACCAGTTTACCTAAGGCATGGTAATGATAACAATATTATTTATTAAAAAAAAAGAATAAAAATTCTTTGAGACGAAAGGAATAGGGATAGGGATTTTACCTTCCTTCAACTTCCTCCAAAACCCATCCCTTTAGTTCCCCTACTTCTCTTAATGCATCCCTCCACTTGCAAACAGTCTCTGACTTGAAATTCTTTTCGTGTTTTCGGAAGGCTTTCTCAAAACTCCCAGTCTGATTCCTGACATCCGATGGTTCCACATCGATGAAGATGGGCATGACGATTTGGCGATTGATTTCACGACATTGAAGAATATTGACAAGTTCTTCAAGACACCATTTGCTAGATGCATAGTCATTGGAAAAGACAATGATGGAGATTCTTGACTGATATCGATTGCAGTGAGAAGTGTGTCCCCGATCTTTTCTCCGATGTCAACTTCTTCCTTGTCTAGAAAAGTACCAACTCCACTGTTGTGGAGAGCAGCGTAAAGGCTACTGGTAAAATTATTGCGAGTGTCTCCGCCCCTAAAGCTGAGAAACACCTCGTACTCCCCTCTTGAAGTAGAAGATGAAGAGGGTTCAGCTGGTGACGCCATCAAGTGCAGATATATAACCACAAAGACCTCTTCTTACTAGTTGTATGTTGAAAGTGCGTAAAACTGCTTAATCGACAACTTCAGCTGTCCCAAAAATATAAACAAAATTCTCACCCATACCCCTTTGAAAAAAGAAAAAAACACTAAAGCAATATTCAACTCTTAACGACCTTTTTTTGTACTTTTATAGTACCATAAAATTATTCTGATTTTGATTTAACTGCACTTCCCAAACTCAAATTACAGGAAATTTACAATCCAATCTAAAAAAATATGGATCGCCAAAAACCTTAAAGATCTGTGGGATCTTTAAGAGTGAATCAGTCCGTGAGATTTAAATCTTACCACAGAGAGAGAGAGAGAGAGAGAGAGAGAGAGAGAGAGATTTTTACAGAAAATAAATAAAAGAAGAGATCGGAAATGAAAATTAAAAGAAGAGAAACGAAATAAAGCCTTTAACTGTTCAGTTTTCCATAAATTCAAAAGGAGTGGGTTACTAATATTTATATAGAAACAATAGATCATGTGAAAAACTGGAGAACTCATAGATCCCCATGGGCAAGAAGATGAAGAGCAAGACTTCCGTGTCGGAGAGAACCGACGGCTCAAAAGCCTTCTTGAGCAACCCGATTCCAGGCTTGAATAGGTTAATTGCCTGCTCTGGCCATTTAATTTAAAGAAAAATCAAACAAAACATACACAGGAAGGAACCGTTGCAGTTCGGACTCTGAATTTCTGGGTTCTGACTAGCCGATGATGAACCGCTGATAACGTAGATATCGTCTTTGTTCTCTTATCTTCGTTGGCTGCTAGTTAGGCGCTGAAGAAAGAAAGAGAGAGGGGGTAGAAAGCGACGCCGATTGAGTTTTGTTTCAATTTGTTTGTGCGAGAGAATTTTGGGTTTTTAGGTTAGGACATGAGTATACCGTTGCATTTGGGGTTGGGAGGGAGAATCCAACGGTGGGGTGCGGCTTTATTTATATAAAGGTATGTCTGGGCAAGTCAGTTCGAGCATTCTTACGCCTATACAAATTTAGTCCGAATTTGACTTCGAACCCAAAATTTAGTACTGACTTCGACTCTCAAACCTACCCAGCCCAACTAAATTTTAGGTCCAAGGAACTAAGATCTTAGTTATTACGGTTTTGTAAATATATATATGTGTGTGTGTGTGTGTGTGTATGTGTGTGTGTGATGCAAAACCTACGCCAAGAATTAAAC
>JAOXJP010080159.1:0-15009 GCA_025762735.1 Platanus orientalis
ATATATATATAACCATTTTTTATTTTATTTTGGTCAGTAGGAAGGAAGATCTAAATATAGTTCATAAAATTACAGGGGGTATCGACGGAAAAGAATTTGCATGTGTCGAATGGATCAAAGAGGGCAGGGTTCCCTATAGACCATTCGAACTAAAATTGATCATTATTACACACACACACACACACACACACACATATATATATAACCATTTTTTATTTAAAAAATAACAAAGGCGGCAGTCAAGGGCTTGAGAACAAGGACGACCTTTTTTTTTAGAGGTAAAAATAATCATTTATTAAATATAAGTAAAAGCAAAAGGAATTAAATACAACCAAACGAAATCACTACGAAAGTGATACCAGCATACGGAACAAAACTAATACTCCCAAACCAAAAGGTTTACTACTTCTCATACCATATGTCGTGCCATTCCTTCTCTTCAAAAGAATCCCACACCGAAGCCCACTTAAAGAGAATACTATATATAGAGACCACCAGATCACCATGATTTTGATACCACTTCTCAAAGATCTTGCTATTTCTTTCATTCCACAATCTCCAACAAATAGCTCCCGGTAAAACATACCAAATGTTTTGGAAATAACCCCAAAAACCACTAAACCACCAGTCCGAGGTTAGCTCATTCAAGAGTTTTGGAAAAATCCAAGGAATTTGAAGATGAGTAAGGAAAATGTACTACACCCCTTTAGCCATAAGACAATGAAAGAAAATATGACTTACCAATTCCTGTTCTACCATACATAAGGTACATCTATTAGCCAAATTCCAATGTTTACTTTAAAGATGATCCAGGGTTATAATTTTATTCAGGAAACAATTTCACATAAAGAATGATACTCTGGATGGAATGTTGGGGATCCAAATGCCTTTATGGGGAAACAAGATGCTTTGGGACTTAGACAACTTAGAATAAAAGGATTTAGATGTGAAACATCCCTTCTGGTTCAACTTCCAAATCCACCCATCCTCATTGTCAATGTTGTGATGAAGATTACCTAAGGTCTTTAATAAATTAAGCATCTCATCTATCTCCCAATCAATTGGATCTCTTCTCAATCTAGAAACCCAAATTCTTCTATTGTCATCATAGCACTTTGCCATCAAAGCATGAGGCTCCATTGCCAAATGGAATATGTTTGAGAATTCCTCTGATGTAGAACAAATCCAAGAGCAACCCAAAACCCAATGTAATCCACCAACAACATCTTAGCTTTTATAGAAGTAGTCTTTTAGGATTGTAATCAAACACTTAGAAGCCTGACCAACATCTTGTTGATGAAGTTTATGCACTTAAGAAGATATTCTTCTTTAGTTACTCATCATATTTCATCACATAAACTCTTCCCCAAGTCAATTCTTGGATCAACCAATAAGTTGTAACCCAAATCTTCAAGTATATGTCACTTAGGAATTGATTCAGACACTTATACTCCAAGTCATTACACAACAGAAAAATTTATTGTACAAAACCACTGAGTTTCTTCAAGTTTTGATCAAGTGAGCACCTTCCTATGTTTTGTTAGTATTATGCAATTAATTCCTTGTTCAGCCAACTAAAAGAAGATAAGAGAATATTCAAAGTATTGAGGAATCTAGGGAACCAAGTTTGGCTGCAGGGTGTAGGTATGGGTTTTGGAATTTTTTCACTCAAAAACACCTAGGATAGTGTATATATGCCAGCCGCAGGTTAAGGGGAACAAATCTCTATATAAAAACAAAAGAAAATCAAACTAGAAGCGTGCTGGAAAATTTGGGCAGCCGGGTATGGGTTTAAGTTTTAAAGAAATTAGGGGTCTATGGGTGGTCTATGGTGACGGATTGTTATGGAGGAGGTAAGAGGGGTTGTGGGTGATGAAATAATGAAGAAAAGGAAATTATGGGGTGACCAGCTGGTGTAGGAGGCTTTAGAAAGTGAAGGGATTGAATATGGAGGTCTGTAGAGATTATGGAGATGGTTTGAAACTGTGGAACATCAAGACTTCAAAAGAACAATACTAGTAAATTAAAAAAAGGCGATAAAGAAGAAGAGAAAGTGAGAAAGGAATAGATGTACCTGTGAGAAATCATCAACTCACAACTTAGAAATCACCAATCAAGTTAAGCCTTAGGCACCAAGGACTTGAATACTCTTAAAATTTGAAGAAGATAAGGAGTTTCACTCATGGAAACCAAGAAACCAACCAATTTTTTTTTATTAATTCCATCATACCAAGTACAAAAACATGTAGCCTATATATAAAACTCATGAAAATAGCAAAAAACTAACTCATAAACTAGTAGCTTACTTGATGCCTAAGACTTTCATAAAATCAAAAACACTAAAACATTGACTTGTTAAAAGAAAAAAGTGCCAAAATTTGGTTATTTTAGAGGATTTTGTCTAACACTCTTAGAGGGCCCCACTTTGGCTTGTTGACTCTAAAATTACTAAAATACCATTGACAATAATGCTTTATTACCAAAATACCCAAAAATAAAAATTAAAATGACCCTCATGTTCTAAACTCTATAACTCATGAAATACTAATTAAAACACTAAACTAACTCAATAAAGACTCCATCATGTGTTCCAAAGATGTTCTTTCATGTGTCTTTACATGTGTGGACCCCACGTGTCCCCTAATATCCGCATCATCCTCCATAAAAGGAATCTACATGCCCACGAATCCTTCCAAAATCTAATATTCTCTCCCAAACCAAGATTAAATCTAATATACTTCCAAAAATCCTCCCTCCTAGATGTAATAGATTTCCAAATCCCACACATATGCCTCCCCTAATCTCTTTGGATTCCTAGACTAATATCTCTCCAAATCTTGCCACCACAACTCTACACCATAGACTATCTCACGAGATAGTAGAATTTTATTTTTAGGGATTTATTTTTAGGATGTTTAACAGGTTTTATTGTGGTAGGGAGTTTATGTAATAAAACATTATATATCAATGGTCTAGGTGCAAATTAGGAATCTATTTAGGTTTTATTTAAGTCAAAGCAGGAATCCTAATAGGATTAGGAGTCATAAGGAATTATTATAAGTAATATTGGTCATAAGTTTGTAATAAGATTTTGGTGATTTGAATAAAGTTTTTGGAGCTTTTGTGGAGTCCATGTTTTGGACAGGTATATCTCTCTCTCCTCTTTATTTCACTTGTGATCCCTCTCTTTTCTCTCATTTTCTCTCTCATGATCTCTTCTTCTTCTCCCTCTCTTATTTTCTTTATTCTTGCTTTATTTTTCTTGATTCTTGCTTATTACTGATTGCTATAAATCTTGAAATTAAAGATATATCTAGATCCAATCTTGAAACAATTCTTGATTGCATATTGAATTTGGAAATTTCTGACAGCTTCATACCCACCTTCTTCCTCTTCTTCGCTTTAAGAAAACCCTAAACCTAATCAAGAAACCTTTCAAGAACCTAGCATTCCTTCTTTATCCATCCAAAAAATCTTCTTTCTTTAGTTTTCTTTCAAGAAAACTATCAAGAATCAATATTGATTAGATTCTTGGAACCTTAAAACAACAAACTTGAAAATTGAATATCCCCTTCAATTTTGATCCAAAATTTATAAAATTTTTACCATAGAATCATTAAGGATGTTATAACCTAGTGTAAAAATTTTAGAATTTTCTAACACGTCAGTAGGGGTATTTTTGTTATTTTGTGGGTTGCCAAAAAATTATAGAATTGCTCTTTTGGCCCTTTTCTTCGTCTTCTTTTTTATTCTTTTAATTTGACTCTTTCTCCCTTTCTTTCTTGATTCAAGAAACTTGTTTTGGCTATCTTTAATTGAAATCTTAAATTCATGAATTGTCTTAATTGAATTTTTTGTATTTCTTAAATTCAAGATTTTGATTCTTGTCTTTCTTAAATTTTGTTTCTTGCTTTCTCCCATCATTCTTTCTATTGTAGGACCAATCTAATTGGTATCCTACATCACCACCTCTTTAAGAATCTCTGTTTTCCTACTCCCCTTTTCAATTATGCTCTATCCACTGGACCTTTGCCAAAGCTTTGAACTAGAGGTGATCCAATAGATAACTCTGGTCTTCACCATCCATTTTCTTCTGGTTGCTTTGTTTCTTCTCAGCTCACAATGGAAACAAGAAACTTGTTGCAAGTTCATAAAACTCCCATGCAGCCATGCTTTTATCATAGAGGACTTTGTTACATATGTCAGCTTGGAGTCACAGTGGAATGGGCTCTACATACATACATACATATATATATATATATATATATATGCAGGGGTGGTAGGGAGAGTGGGTTAGTGATTAGTAGGTGAAGATAGGTTTTGGACTTGTTGTTAGAGACAAATAATGTCCTTTATTTTTGTTAATAAGTTAACATGTAACTTATTATAAGACTTTCCCTTTTTTTGGCTGGGGGTGGTAGGCTCCAATGGTATTTCTATTATTCCTATTGTGTTTGTTTATATAAAAGATATTTGGGTGCTGCGTAACCCATGGTTTTAAAACTCGTACGATCTTGAGTTAGATCATTTGATCTTATTCGGAATTATCTATAGGTCTATGGGTAAGATTGTCAAGATCATCTGGATTGATCCTGGATCATTCTGCTCCCAATATGAGGTTGATCAAGGATCATGAGCTCTAGCTATCCTTATTGACAGGGTTCGTTCATGACTTGTCTGATCAAGAATTGGATTGTCTGTTTTGAAAAGATCTGATCCAAGTTTAAAAACCATGGTGTAACCTAACTGGACGATTCTACAAAACTTCTTCATTGTATATGTTCTTAGTTTTCTTCTTTTCTTTATTAAATATCAACATTTCTACTTGGAATCAAAGCTTTAATTACTATGATGGCCTTCTTTTTTTTTTTTTGTTATTTTGGTGTGACGATTGGAGGAAGATTATGCTGACATCAGTAGCTGTGCGATCAACTCAGCATAGGTTTGGTTGAAATTATATGGGTTGATAGAGGATGATTTATGGTACTTTCTTTTAGATTTTTGAGTCCTACATTATCAAGTATGATTGCCATATTGAAAATTTTTCAACAAAATTGGTTTTGAGTAACTTGATCATTGCTTTTTTTGAGAGTTTATTTGTAAGCATCTATTTGTACTAAAAAAACTAAAAACTAAAAACAAAACAAAACACCTTTTAGTGAAAAGTATTAGATTACTTTTTTCTTTAAAATATAACTTTGTGAGGAAAAACTTTCCCCCACTAATAGTTAACGAGAAAGATTTTGTTCTTGCTAAATACAAAATATATAGATTAAGAAGAAAAAAAGGCTTAACAAGATCAACAATATCAAAGTTCAGGTCTTCCCTAAGCCAGCTAGGGGGAAGAGAAGACCAAGATTCCAATCTTTTCGACAATGCACCATGCTTGGCTAACTGATCAGCCACAACATTGGCACATCTCTTTACATGCATACATCTAACCTCAGTAAATGACTGACATAGAACATGACACTCATGTATAATACTACATGTATTCTAAGGAAGAACCTCGAGAGGGTTCACAAGGAGGGAAATGACTTCCCACGAGTCACCCTCAAGGATAATAGACAAAATGCCCAAGTCAAGGGTAGTTGAAAAAGCCATCTTAGCCGCAAGGCATTTGGTCATCAAAAGAGAGTACACCCCACAATGGTCCACTTTAGCAAACGAAAAAGACCCCATCCAATCTCTCACCACCATACCAACTCCTCCATAAAAAAGATTCTGCAAAATAAGAACCATCAAAGTTGATCTTTATGTAGTCCGCATCCAGAGGCCTCTAGGCCAAATGGGCGTTTCGGTTATCCGGATTCAAAAAGGTGTCATGACGACAAGAAACATCATTCAACATCCTACAGGCAAAAATGGAGGAGTTAAGAAAATTGAAACCTACTTTATCAAAGAGAGCCTTATTTTGATATTTCCAAATATTTCAAGCAAATATAGCAAGGATCCTCATGATATTAGATCTATCAGTTTTAGGTAAGTTGGGCATGCCATACCATGATTTAATCCATTCAGTAAAGGACATAACATTAACTGTGAAAGTTTTTAAACAAATGAGGGAAGCAAACCAACATGGGGCAACTTGGGGACAACTAACTAAGCAATGCATGGTGGTTTCTTTAGCCTCTTTACATAAAGGGTAGATATTTGAGACATAAACTTTCTTAATCCTTGAGTTTTCCTTAACTAGGAGAGCTTCTTTACATGCATGTTAAAGAAAGTGTTTGATTTTTGGGGGGATATTAAGGGCCCAGATGTGCTTCTAAGGGAAATGAGGATTTTGGATATACACATCAGAGAGGGATTGGAGAAGCTCAGGATGATCAGTGGATAAAGAGACAAAATAAGCGGATTTAACTGTGAAGATGCCTTTTTTGTCATGGATCCTGATAAACTTATCATCAATATTAGTCATAGGAATGAGAATCCTTAGAATACTTTGAGTATCCATTGAGGAGATAAAGCTTGAGATACACTCAAGATTTTAATTCCTAGACAAGGGATTGATGAGTTGGGCTACTTTGTGAACTTGAGGAGGTTCTTGGGAATTAGGGTGTAATATGAATTAGTGATATTTGGGATCCAAGGGTCTTTCCAAATGTCAATGTCTTTCCCATTTTCCACACTCCAACAAAAGGCCCTTGCTAAGGATGTCTCTACCCTTCATAATACTCTTCCACGTTCAAGAACTATTCTTCTTACATTTGGTAGACATGAAAGATCCACTGACATAATATAAGGATTTTAACAATCTAACCCATAAGCTATCCAGACTATGTAGAATTCTCCAAGCTTGTTTAGCTAGAAGGGCTAGATTAAAGTGGTGAAGATCACAAAAACTCAATCCACCATTTTTCTTATACTTTTACATCTTAACCCAAGCAACCCAATTAGTCATCTTCTCATTATCACCACTCTCCCACCAAAACTTACGTTGGCTAGATTTAATAGCTGAACAAATGGCTTTGGGCAGTAAGAAACATGACATAACATGAGAAGGGATGGTTGTAACCACTGATTTCATGAGAATTTCTTTGCCAGCTTGGGAAAGGAGCTTGCCTTTCCACCCTTGGATGCGAAGTATAGCACGTTCTTTAATATAAGCAAAAACGAAGATTTTATTCCTACCAGTGGAAGATATAAGACATAAATAATTGCCAAGGTTATGGGCTTGTTTGATATTAAGAATACTCGGCACAATGTTATGAAATTGACAAGGAATATTTTAGCTAAAGATAATCTCAGATTTATCATGATTGATGGTTTGACCTAAAGCTACACTAAACTTTTGGAGGCAACCTTTTATCCCCTCAATTTCTTTAGGAACCACCCTGGAGAAAATATAGCAATCATTAGCGAATAGGAGGTGGGAAATGGTAGGACTAGACCTATTTAGCTTAATCCCCAAATTTTTTTGGCTAATTTCTAGCTTGATAAGAGAGGCTGAAAGACCTTTAGCACATAGTAATGAAAGGAAAGGGGAAAAGGGGGTCACCTTGACGTAATCCCTTGGAGGGCATAATGTTCTTACCCAGAGACCCATTAATGAGGACTTTATAACTAACAAATGACATGCATTCTTGTATCCACTTAATCAATTTTTGATTAAACCCAATTCTTTCCATCATGGTTGTAACCATATTCCATTCCACCCTGTCATATGCTTTGCTCATATCCAATTTGATAGCCATATAGTGATTGCAAGATTTATCTTTTTTAAGAAATTGGATAACTTCATGAGCGATCAGGATGTTATCATAAATTTGTCTACCCTTGACAAAAACACTTTGATGGGGGGAGATAATGTTAGGGAGGACATATTTTATTCTATTAGCCAATGATTTGGAGATGATCTTATGGAAAGCATTGCACAGACTAATGGGTGTAAACTCAACCATGGATTCAGGAGTTTTAAGTTTAGGAATTAAAGCAATGAAAGTTTGGTTTATTGAAGATAGAGGGGGAAAATGATTAAAAAACTTTTGGATTATAGCAATAACATCTTCCTTGACAATCTCCCAATATTCTTGGAAAAAGCCTGCTTGAAAGCCATCAGACCTAGGGGCCTTCAACTTTCCCATTTGAAATACGACTCTTTTGATTTCCTCATTACTAAACTGCCTATTGAGGAACTCCTTAAACTCCTCAGACAAGAAAAGATAAGCATTATCAGAAATGTTTGAGATCTGATTTGGGGACAGAGTATTAGATCTAAATAAGTTAGAGAAGTAATCTTTAGCTATGTTTTGAATGATCTCATGATCTTTAACTCATTCCCCATTTGAGTCCTTGATTGAAACCACTCTATTCTTAGCCCTTCTAACCATAGTAGAAATATAAATTTTTTTTGAATTTTTATCGCCTCATTTAAGCCAATTTACTCTAGATTTTTAGGTCCAAAGGATCTCCTCTTTGTGGAGCCAATCGCTAAGGTTAGCTTCTTCCTTCTTAATGACATCCAGAACATTATCATTAAGGGGAACCTAGTGAAGATTTTCTAAATTAACTTTCGCTTCATTGATTTTGCTATTAATATTCCCGAAAACCAACTTGTTCCATTTTCTAAGGGAGGGAGGAAGGGCATCAAGCCGATTCTTAAAGTTAGTGAAGTCATCCAAATTATATATACTATTCCACACCGACTGAATATGATTTTTGCAATTTGGATGACTAGTCCATGCCCATTCAAATCTAAAGGGTCTTAGGGAGAGGATGCAAGAAGGGGTAAAATCTAAGAGCAGATAACTATGATTTGCCCCATGAATGCTAAGATTTTCAAGATTGGCCTCAGGATAAAGAGACTTTCATTCCTCATTAATGGTAACCCGGTCCAATATTTCTTTAATCTAAGTAAAATGGGGACCATGATGGCCCATTTCCATCATCTTACCCTCATCCAGAATTCTATGAACCTTCCTAATACACCCATTAGGGATATGATTACCTCCCTCTTTGTCATTTCTATCCCAAATGCAATTCCAATCTCCTATACAGCCTTAATATTCTAGCCTTTACACAATCCCGATTTCTTAAAAAACTCGTTGCCTTGACACTTCGTTTCAGATAAGAACACAATTTGTGGGATTCTAGACTTTAACATATTCCAACTTTTACGAGAAAGATTGATTTGGTGGTATTTGGATTTTTGAGTAATTTAATCCCTCTTTGAAGCACCTCAACACCATCGTCTTCACCCTTTGTGGTACCATCGTCTTCACCCTTTGTGGTCATTGATTTCAAGAGAGATGGGGCAGGAGGAAGATTGGTTAACTTAAATGGCTGAGTTAAGCTTTTTGTTATGCTGCACCAGTAAGGAGGATTGATTTGGTGCAAGTTGAAGGCACTAAAAGGACAAGGGGATGGCTAAAAGGGACGTGAAGGGCAGAGATATTTAGAAAGGATTTATCAAATTATGTTGTAATAGAAGATCCAACCCTAGATAGAATGGAAAGGGAAAACATGATTCGAAGAGCCAACCCCAAATAGTAATGATAAGGCTGTGATGATTGATTGATTTATCTTTGATATGATTTTGTTTATTTAATCTTTCAAGGGCTTAAAGTTTTTCCACTGTTCTTTGCTGTTAGGCCTGAAAGCAAATTACAAATTTTAGGATATCTAAAAAAGTTAGTTGTGTTTTGGCTTTTGTGGGTAGTTTTGGACATGTTATTTTTGTTTTCTTAAATAATTTAATGGTCCAGATTGATTTCGAAGAAAAGTGCTATTCTTCTTTTTACAATCCTTTTGGTAGATTATGGGTTGATTTCAGGCTGTTGGTAGAGGGTTTTTGAGGGTCTAACTCTTGATGGTTTTGCTATTATTTAAGTTTGTATATGTATGGTTTTTTCTTACTACGTATTCTTGAGCCAAAACCTTGTGAAACAAACAAATCACTTAAATAATTCTGGCGCTTTGTATTTTTCGTTCCATATTTTTGAGCTGAAGCTAGACATTGGATTTGCTTATATTTCTACGATGGCGAAGAAAATCACTCATTAATTCCATATTTATGTAAAAATATAATAAGGTATAAGAGTAACTGTGTATCATAGGAGACAGATTCCTGAAAGTACAAGTAATTTGATGTCTTCCAGGCATCCAAGACTTTGCCATGAATGTAATCTTATCTGCCTTTGACAAGCTAGCTTCCACACACACACACAGAGAAGTTGCTACCGAAAAGGCACCATTCCATGAGTATCCTTTTCGTAAGAGCCAAAAAAAAATATGATACACGGCCATAAGCCAAAAAGGAACACAGAGGTCGATATGTTCACATTTCCTCTAATATGGAAGACAAAAGCGACTGCGATAGCAGAAGGGAAGGAAAGCCCACCACATAATATGCTACCTGCCTTGGATTTGGTATGACCCTTACTGAAGGACCAAGGTCCGCCCAGCCTCAGGGGCAGATACATTAGCGTTGAAAAAGTGATTTACACTTTGGGGGAGGGGGTGCTTTTCACTTTTTGGTGCTGATGTGTCCACATCTGATGCTGGGCTGACCTTGGTCGTTTAGTGAGGGGTTGTTCCAGATCCTGAGGGTATGTTGATGATTGACAAAAGGCACTGATATTCTGCAAGTTCCATCCTTTTATCTATCTCTAAATGTTGTTTAAGAGCAGTACCTTAATGATTAGTTTTGACCAGCCCTCAACCCAATTATTTATATTAATCCAGCACAACAATATCTCATAAAATGAATGAAGAGAAGAAATTTAGTTTATATACTCTTAATTGCAAGAGGCGAAACCTGTTATGATTAACAATTGTTTGCTTTAGAGCTGATGCTAGTTACTAACAGAAAGTAGCACAGACCCGAAAGCAGACTGGATTTCCATCAAATAAGTTGCACCCAACTGTGACACATATCGGTGTGGCACTCTTTATGCTATGAGGGGGAAAGAAAAAGGAAAAATATAGTAAATTTTTAATACAGTATAAATGAGGAAAGGGGTACCACTCCATTTAGATCATAGGAAATTATAATGGTTGTAGCAACAAAGATGATTGTGTATAGGAAATGTAGAGTCGAACCAATAGGATATCCATTCCATAAATGAACTAGGTTGGGGGTCTGGGACGTCTGACCATCTTAGGCTCCTTTTTCCAAACAACTGATATAACTGGGCATGTTATTAAGCAATGAATCACATCCTCCTCCTCACCTGAGCAGAAGGTACATGTGGGGACAATATCCCAAATACGTTTACTCAATTATTTTTAACAGCAATTGATTTGTGACATGCCCTTTAGAGAAAACGTTGTATCTTCTTAGGAATTTAGAGCTTTCAAATGGATTTCCAAACCATTCTTGCTCTAGGATGACAAGTATTATGGGAGGGAGAAGCAAGGTGATTGTAAGTAGATTTGACTGAAAATTGTCCTTTAGGATCATTGGTCTAGACGAAATGGTCCATGGGATTGGCCCTTCTCAAAGGGGTCCTAAGGATTGCTTCCTTTTATTAGGAGCTAATGTAATTCTCAATAGGAGAGACATCCCAAGTCATCAACTGCTGGTCAAAAATCTCTTGCACCTTTGAGATAGGACACCCGATTGGCTTTCTCGATTCCAATTTACCAAAGGGGAAGGATCTAAGCCAGGAATCTCCCCATACATTAATGTCTTTCCTGTCACCCACCACCCATAGACACCCTTGCAAAAAACCTCCCTGCCTTTAATCAAACTTCTCCATCTCCATATGATCCAACTGAGGGTTTTGGCAATTGCATTAAGTGGTGATGTGGAAAGTAGATTGATTTCATGAGCTTGATCCACAAAGAATGTGGCTAACTAATTAATTGCCAACATTGCTTGGCCAATAGGGCTAAATTTTTCTGATGAAGATCACAAAATCCCATTCCCCCCTCATTTTTTGGGGCTTCTCAAAGTTGTCCATTTTAATGAGTGTATTTGATGTTCATTGTTTTTCTGCCCCCACCAGAACCCACATTATTGTTGATCAATTGCCTTACATATATGCTTGGGAATTAGAAAATACAAAATGGCATAAGTCGTGAGAGCTTAAATAAATGTTTCATAAAATTTCTTTTCCTACAAGAGATAGGAGCTTAGCTTTCCATTGATTAATCCTGCTTTTGGCTCGAGATTCAATGGAAGAGAACATATTGTTCTTTTGTTTACCTATAAACGAGGAAAGCCCTAAGTAATGGAAGGACGAGGTTGCTAATCTCATTTCCAGGGTCCATGCAATGGCACTTTGTAATTCTGGACGGGTATTATGGAAAACTATGATTTCCGATTTTGACAAGTTTGCAAACCGACCGAACGTTTTGTGGAACATTTCCATAATCCTTTTAATAGCCAAAGCATTTTCTAGAGCTGCCTTTGCAAAATGTAGCAATCATCCGCAAAGAGAAGATGTGATATGGATGGGCTATTCATTCGGATTTTGATCTCTGGAACTTGATGGGACAACTCTACTTCATTTAAACTACCAGATAGACCTTCAGCATAGACTAAGAATAAGTACGGGGATAGCAGGTCTCCTTGTTGTAATCCTCTTATGACACCAAATACAGAGCCAGGGGATCCATTGAGTAGGAATTAGTAAGAAGCAATGGATATGCATTGAAAAATCAAGTTTTGTCACTTTCACTAAAACCCCAATTTCTGTAAAGTTGTTACTAAGTACGACTATTCCTATAATACCCCATAATATCTTAAAAATGGTAAAAATATAATTTTCGTGTATAAGGGTAAAATTATTATTTCACATGTTTTAAATAAATCTTAAAGTGGTTTAATAACCTTTTGGATTGAATTAGAAGTGTACAACCCAATTTGGATCATGAATTTGTCAAGTTACAAAGCTGTCCTGAAAGTGTATTTGGGATAACTTCTTGGGCCCACTGATGTCAATATCAAGTGAATTATAGGATGAGATGTACGTTATTTGAAATGTCTTTAAGTCTACTTTCCAACACTCAAACGATTTGTAATTTGAAGTTTTGTAGAGAAAGTTATGGTTGTTTTATTGAAGTGTGTTTGTGTAGGATTTTCTGAGAGAATCGCGATCCATGATTGATTATGTTGTGATTGATCGCTGATCTTGTGATCAATCATGAAAGCCTGATTTTGGAGTGGTTGATCATAAATGAAGCAACGGGGTCCTTGGATGGTATCTAGAAGGTCCGTGATTGATCATGGATCTCGTGATCAATCATGATACGCCCAAAAATGCTGAAATATTTGAAAATTATGATTTTTGTCACTTTTATGATGTGACTTACTCCTATTTAACCCCCACATGAGTGAGATATTGCTTATGATGATTTATAACCACTATATAACCTCATTTTGGTCTATTATACCTCTTAGAACATAAAAAAAGAAGAGAGTGAATTGAGAGATTTTGGGAGGAATGATGAGAAATTATCTCCTAATTTAGTAAGTTCAACCAAATCTTGGGAACTTTGGCTAGATTAAGTGATTTTCCTCCTTGATTATCTTAGTTTCATTCATTTAATGTTAGATCTACTCTAATATTATAGATCAAGTTGATTTGAGGAAGTGAAGTGAACACTCCATTGCCTAGAAGCTTATGGATTGAGCTTTGTAAATAAATTTATCTTACTATGGATGATTTGATGCAAGTTCCTCTTTGATCTTTGGAGTTTGTTATTTGGATATTTTAGAATCTCTAAAAATATGTGAAAACCTATGTTATAAGCCATTGAATCTTGAGATTGCTAGAATCTAATCTTTTCTAGTAAGTAAATCTATCTTACTATAGATGATTTGATATAAGTTCCTCTTTGATATTTGGAGTTTGGTATTTAGATCTTTTGGAATCTCTAAAAATATGTGAAAACCTATGCTCTAAGTCATTGAACCTTGTGAGTGGTAGAATCTATGCTTCTCTAGTAAGCAAACCTATCTTACTATGAATGATTTGATGCAAGTTCCTCTTTAATCTCTGGGGTTTGGTATTTCGATCTTTTGGAATCTCTAAAAATATGTGAAAACTTATGTTCTAAGCCATTGAACCTTATGATTGCTAGAATCTAAGCTTCTCTAGTAAGTAAATCTTGCTTACTATGGGTGACTTGATGTGAATTCCTCTTTTGATTTCAAATATTGTGATGCTATCCATAGAATTCTCTGAGATTATTAGAAATCTTTGGATTCAATCCTTTGAAACATGTTAGATCTATAATTTTCAGCTTGTTTAGAAAGTTTTCATGCTCCTTATGCTTGGGATGACTTCTCTTACTAGAATTTCTAAAAATTCTATAAATCTTTGCTTGAGACCATTGAATCTTATTTGTTCTTTAGATCCACACCTATTTTGTGAAAGATTATTGATCTTAGACATTGTGTAGATGAATTCAATCTCACGATCTGGTGGTAGACCGAGTAGATCTTCAAAAAATACATCCGTGAATTCCCCTACTATAGGTACATTCTCTGCCGTTAAGTCATCTTTTCGGTCCTCCATGACATAAGCTATAGGTAGCTCTGTCCTCCCTTGTGGAGTATGTTCCCAACTTGAATAACCAATATCAAACTTGTAAAAGACTCCTTCTTGGTCCCTTGAAAAGAGAACTCCGTTTGGCTTGGTATTTGGAAGACAACTTTATCACACCCCAAAAGCCATACCAGTAGGGCCATGAATTTTGGCACGTGACATTAACACATAACTTCACTTTTCATTCATTTATTCATTATTAACCTGTCTATTTTTTTTCTTTTCATTCATACACAGCGGAATAATACATCGACCACTTTCCAATAATCACATAATCAATTATATTCCCATAAGTCCAGCCTGTATAAAATTTCATAACTCTTAAACCATAATCCTGTAAATAATCCATAAACAATACCTAACATTCCCACAATTAAATAAATAGTCTGACATAATCAAATCCATCAACTGAAATCAAATACTAAAATCCTTCATTGAAATTTAAACTGAAATAACTATATTGAAATAAATAAAGTCTCTTACCAAATAACGGAAATAAACAAGTGTCTAG
>JAOXJP010080170.1:0-15008 GCA_025762735.1 Platanus orientalis
GTGGTAGATCTACCAGTTCCCATGTATGGTTTTGTAATATGTAATCAATTTCACTATTGATAGCCTCTTTCCATAGTGATGTCTCTGAATGGAAATTGCTTCCTTGAAGCTTTGAGGCTTATTTTCTAATAAATTAATTAAAAAATCTAGACCAAACTATTTTGACGTTTTTATCCTTTTACTGCATCTTAGTTCAACATCATCTCCTTCTTGTGAGTTGTTAGACTCAGTTTCATAAGATCTTTTAGGAGATCTTAACTCTTGTACATTATTACAAGAAAATATTTGTTAAAAAAATAATGCATTCCTAGATTCAATAATAGTACTTACATTTATATCATGAATATCAGATTTATGAACAAGAAATCGATATGCACGACTATTATGAACATATCCAATAAATATGTCATTAACTATTTTAGGTTCAATCTTAATCTTTTTAGGGATATGGACCATCACTTTTGTTAAGCACCCCTACACTCATAAGAATTTATAGAAAGGAGTTTGACATTTCCATAATTCATAAGGTGTCTTATTTATTTTCTTATGAGACAACTTATTGAGAATATAATTTGTGGAAAGAATTACTTCTCCTCACAAATTCTGGGGTAAACTTAAATTAATCAACATCGCATTCTTCATTTCTTTTAAGATTCTATTTTTTCGTTTAGCAACTATGTTTTTGTTGAGGAGAATAAGGTGTGGTGGTTTGGCGAATAATACCATGTTATGCACAAAACTCACTAATTGGTGATTCATATTCACCGCCTCTATCACTTCTTAGAACCTTAATCTTTTTTATTTAGTTGATTTTCAACCACATTTTTAGAATGCACAAACATTTCTAAGGACTCATCCTTACTCCTTAGCAAATGTGCATAATAGTATCTTGTGCAATCATCTATAAAAGTAATAAAGTACTCTTTACTGCCTCTAGTTTGAACGAATTTTAAATTACATATATCACTGTGAATTAATTCCAGAGGTTCAATAGTTCTTTCAATAGTGTTAAAATGTGATCTAGTTGATTTTGTTTTCACACAAGTTTCACATTTATGATCTAAATCAATATGAAACTTAGGTAGAAGTTCTAAATTAACTAATTTATTAATAGTATTAAAATTTACATGTCCTATTCTACCATGCTAAGCATCGGACAATTCAAACATATATACAAAAGAAGAAACTTTATTAATGTTGAGAATTATAGTCATTACATTTAATTTAAAGAGCTTATTGCTCATATATCCCTTTCCCATACACATCCCACTTTTTGTGAGAATAAATTTGTCTAACTCGAAAACCAACTTGAATCATACTATACTCAATACTGAACCAGATACAAGATTCTTGCAACTGTCTGTTACATATAGCACATCATTTAGAGTAAGCTCTTTTCCTGAAGTCATCTTCAACACCACCTTTCCTTGTCCTTCCACTTTTAAAGTCGCATAGTTCCTTATGAAAAGTTGTTCTTCGTTATTCACTAGTTGATAAATTGAGAATATTTTCCTTTCTAAAAAAATATGACGAGTGGCCCCAGTGTCCACCCACCATTCTTTGGTAATCCCTACTAGATTAACTTTAGAAATCACTACAGAAAGGTTTAAATCATATACGTCTTTAGAAAGACAATTCACTTTGGTCATATTGGCTTGGGCGGTTTTTTTGTTGAATTTCTCTTTATCATTGCACTTGCAACAATCCTTAGCACGATGCCCTGATTTATTGTAAACAAAGCATCTTCCTTTGAACTTCTTAAATATGTCACCTTTAGGACCTAGGAATGGTCATTGGTTGTACTATTTTCTTTTCTTATTGAATTTCTATTCCACTACATTTGCCATGGATTCGATGGTCTGATTCCACAGCTTTATTTCTAAACTATGGTTATCTTCTTCAATACTTAACCATACAATTAAGTTTTTAAGTTGCATTTCCTTATACTTGTGCTTTAAATAATTTTTGAAATTTTTCCAAGATAATGGTAAATTTTCAGTTATTGTCGTCACCTGGAAAGAATCACTTGTAGACAATCCATCTTAGGCATAAATTTCATGTAAGATTAGTTGAAGGTCTTGCACTTGACTCATAACAAACTTCGAGTTTATAATCTTATATTCAAGGAATCTGCCCACAATGTATTTCTTCATTCTGGCATTTTTCGCTTTGTATTTCTTATCCAAGGAGTTCCATAATTCCTTTGCAGACTTAATTAGACTATACACATTGTATAATGTATTGTCTAATCCTTTCAAAATGTAGTTCTTACAAAGAAAACCAGCATGTTTCCATGTGTTCACCATTGCCACAACTTGTCAGATTCATTCTCTTTGAGAGTGGATACATCTTCATAGAGAAACTTATTCAAATTCAATGTTGTAAGGTAAAACAACATCTTCTGTTGTCATCTCTTAAATTTGATACTGTTGAATTTCTTTGGCTTTTCTTCCTGGTTACTCGGAATGGGAGTAATGACTGGCACCATAGAGGAGTACAACCATACTTGTATTACTGGTTGTCATATTTGTTACATGAATATAAATAGAAGCTTACCTGATATGAAGAAGGAAAAGATATAAAAAGAATGTACAAAGAATAATGAAATAACCGACTCTGTCTTAAGATTGTTATCTTAGTATTGTTATTTCGATATTCTATATATGTGCATGATATTATAATATGAAAATAATAAAAACAAAATGAAACTACTTACTTGACTTAGATGATAGAAAACTTCACTTGACTTGATCAAGGCTAGTGTTTGACACTATGTCCTTAAGACAGATTTGTCCCTCGCATTCGTGCTTGATGTTTGCCTCCCATGATGCAATGATCTTCCACACACAGAAGCAACACTACACTCTGTGTATTTGGTGAACCAACTTGTGCGTGTACCTCTCTCTGACTTTAACACTGACATGGATGCACTAAGACACTAATGGCTTGATCGAAAATGGAATGAATGAAATAATGGAGGGACCACTTATTTATAGATTTTCTATGTTTGTTCGGAACAGGTATAGGGACACAACCTTTGATGTTTGAACAGTCACAAGTGACCAGTAGTTTCAATTTAATAGCCACCTACACATCCGTACGGAACAGACATGTGTGAAAGGGGATGATTTAAGACACCTATATGTACATACAGAATGGACATGTGTCAATAGGTGTGATTTAATAACCACATATATGTTTATTCGGTCAAATAGTCTCTAAGGGCATGATTGTAAAATCGTAGGAATAGACATACCCCCACAAGAGCAAAACTGTAAGAGACATGTCTCCAAAATCAATTTTTGGGAGAAAACAAAAAGAAATAATAATATTAATAATTTTTTTTCTTATTAACCCAATCCAACCCAATCTGGCCCGGTTTGGTTCAATGCACACGTGTGTGTATCTCAATATAAGCCTAGCCCATGTTGACTATGTCTTCCCCCATCCACAAAACAATGGTGCCCCTTGGGGCCAAAACTTATGTTCAACATTAATGTATATAAACACACAAATTTTTCTAAGCTAGTTTATGTAGTACTATTCAAATTTCACACACCTTTACTAGGTTTAGTAGTGATCAATTGGGCACTTTTTGGAGACAATTTCTCATTCACCCCTTAACGGTTTTCAACATCCAATCATACAGAGTTGTTCTCCTTATGGAGGTGAACACAAACCCATGTGGGCCCACCTCAAACAACATGTGGGTCCCACTTTTATTTTGGCTCAAACATAGCCAAATGATCAATTTTGCACAAAAAAATCTTGGTATTTTCAAAACCGTTTCCAACAAAATATATATCAGTCTACTTTCCAATGCATCAAACAGTGAGAGAATTAAAGTTTTCTAGAAGAAATTATGGTAATTTTTCCACCAAGTGTCTATGTTGTCTAGTATGGTTTAAGACAGTAGATTTAAGATAACTTTAAAGTTAAACCTGAAGTAACTTCTAACAAATTAGCTAGCAAACCATATATCATTGGAAAGATCTTAAAGTTTGTCTTATAATCCCACAAATTATAAGTGAATACGAGTTTCCTAGAATAAGTTATGATTGTTTTTCCACAAGGTGTCTGTGTTGACAGGCCAAATAATTTTATATAACTTTTAAAATACACCAACAAAAATTAGGATGAATTATAGCTCTAACTTTATTCCCTTATAAAGGCCTTGAAGTCTAGTTTCAATCAAAATAAATGGCAAGCGAATCCAAGTCTATATGAGAGATTTATGAGTGTTTTAGTATAAGCAGGTCAAACAAACAATGTCTAATCGATCGGGGTGGGGTAGCCCAATTAATCGGGCCTCTATCTGATAAATTGGAATGCTTGGAAAGTTTTTAGAAACTCGCAAATTTTGAGATTTTTGCATTTAGAAGTTGTCCAATCACTTTGAAACTTTCCTAAGGTCTATATAAGTATAAGAACGCAACCTAATTCAACACCAAAACACAAAGAACATGGGAGAAGAATATCAAAGAAAAATATAGGGTTTATAGAAAATTTTATGGATTTTGGAAGAGGAAAAGTAGGAAGAATGTAACAAGCTTTGGAAATATGATTTTCTACAACTAGAGGCAAGTAACTTTGCAAAACATATATGTTTTCTCATTTTGTTTAGGATCTTAAAAGTTTATTGATAAGAAAGCTAAGTTTAAAAGTTTATGATTCTCTACAAGTAATGACATCATATCTACATGTTTCCCTATTTTGTTCATTATCTTAGAATGAAAAGATATGTTTTCAAAAGTGATTTTACATTGTTTGTCTTATAAGTTCTTAGAAAGAAAAAATGTTTATGTGTTGAGTGTATAAGCCTTATATTATGTAAGTATTGTATATCATTCATTGTTTCTTCATGTTTGATGTTTGATTCTATGTTAATTCTTAAAGTTACATTAATTGTTATAAGAATCTATTTTTTGTTCCTTCAAGTTTTAATAAGAATGGATTGTGCTATACATAATTTTTTGTAAGCATCAACATCATTCATGTCATCTCATAGTTTCTTGAAGGAAAAATATTCTTAGATTTGCTTAAATGGGCCAAATGAATTCTCTATTTACCATGTGTTTACTATGTATTTTTACAAAAGAAAACATCAATTTTGAATTGAAAAGAAGAGATTTTTTATAGATAAGTTATGTTAGAAAATAAGGCATGCATTCATGCATAATTGTTTGAAAATATGTTATAGATTGTAATACGATAAATTTTATGATATGTTGTGCTATGTGTTATGCATGTAATTGTGTAAACAACCCTTGATGGTTAGGGTAATATGAAGTTTCATAGCTGGAACTTAAATGAGTTGTGTTAGAAGAAAAACATATTTCTAAGTTTAGATTATAAAATCCTTATGGATTAAAGTGTTAAGGTCTTAATAACCCATATGAAAGTAATGTGAAGAACCTTTCCAACAGGTTTATATGTGGGCTTATGTTAGTGAGGTGAAAATTTGCCTAACAGGTTTGTATGTAGACTTGTGTTTGCAAGATGTAATGTGATTGTGCTAAGATCCAAGAAAGTTTGAAGAATGAATACCCATGTATTTGTGATAACCTGTCTATAGATTGGTATGTGGGGTTGTGATAACCTCTCTATAGATTGGTATATATACTTTTGATATCTACCTACAGGTTGGTATCTGGGCTTATGATGACATTATATGGTAGGAATTCGATAACTTGAGTCATATATATGGAAGATAAGAACACAGGATAAGTTAAAAGTGATAAGTTCTGTTTGTGAAATTTTAGAGATATTAAGTATGAAAGAAATTAGAATTAAAATATGAGAATATTTGAAAGAGCTTTAGTGTTTAAAGGTCCTTTAAGGATTCCATGTGAAATGAAAGTTAAAATGATCATCAGCATATGAGTGATGAAGGTGAAAACTCAGAAATTAGAAAAGGAAAGGAATGCTTGTGAACCTTAGGCATAAACTAAGACTTGTGTATGATATTATGTGTTTTGATGAAGTAAAAGAATAAGTAAAGTGTAAGATAAGTTATATTTGTTTTATAAGCATCTGCATATGAACATTTTGATTTCAGTAAATAACTTTGTGTTTTATTTTGAAAGATTAAGATCAATTTTTAGCAAAGTATGGAAAAGTGTTTTGAAAATCAAAAGTTTTACAAAAAATTGAGCTAAGTGTGTTTTGTATTGTTATTTGCAAGTTATGGACTAACCCATGTGCATTATTTTTCATATTAACATGTTTTACAAGTGCTTTCCAATGGAAGTAAAGAAGACATAATATGTGATAAGGAACTTTCATTTGAGGATTTAGATTCTGTTTCTTGTTTAGACTTTATTATTTAGTTGGTAGTGTTTATTTTAGTTTCAGCTTTATATGAACTCCTACAAGGGAGATGTTAGTTTGTTTTAAGTTTATGAACCCATTAGTTTGGATTTTATTTTACTATGGTTTATGAAAATTAATATTTGAAATATTGAGAATTTGGATATGAATAATGTTCAAATTCCTTCCACTATACTAATATGAGATTAGATGTATGATTCTGATGCAATATCAATGTGAGAAAAACTTCCACAAATGCGTAATGATTATGTAAGAAAAGTAAAAAATTTATAAGGTCCTTTAATAATATTTCGTTGCAAAAGGTCTTGAACATGTGTAAGTCAAAAGAGTGTTAAGTAAATTAACACTCTGAAGTCTCTTCTAGGGATGTGATTTTAGGGCATTCTAATGCTAGCCTCGCATCAATACCAATCCTAAAGTGGAGTGTCCGTCCAACAATACATATAAAAAAATATCATGTTTCTATCCTTAATTGGGCCAGAATCACATATACAATGTTAGCATATAACATGTAAGAATCATAACTAGAAAATATACTCATGTTAAAACTAGGTTACAAAATTACCTTTTCCCACTCTGGAGGGTCCCATGTCTGTTTCAGCCACAACATAAACTCTACCCCAATTTGCAGGCCTACTCTTGGTATTTCCCATTAGTTGCTACTGATGTTTCCCCCGACACTAAGACAATGGTCCATGTGGCTACTGATGTGGTTGTTGTTGTGGATATAGCTGATCCTGTTGTTGCTACTTTAGGGGACAATCTGGGGTGATGTGTCCCACCTCTTCACCATAAAAGAAAGCTCTAGAATCCCAAAGGAACTACAGTGCATCATGCCTCCTATGACACTAGATGCAAAATCTATCTCTCACCCTCAATAATTCGCTTCTTGAACCCTCAAGCATCATTGTCTTTCTTCAAGCTAAGCCCTCAGAGGGTGGTCTGCTTCTTTTTCTTATCTTGAAGTTTCAAGAGCTCCTTGCAATCTTTATCAACAAGCCTTGCCATCTCAACAACCTTGGTAAAGGTCCTCAGTTGTGTTGTCATCATTCTCGTGTGAATGACAGGACTAAATCCCCTTTAGAGCTTCTTGTCTTTTGTCTCATCATCACTCACTATCAATGGTACATAGCAGGCCAACTTAGTAAATGTCTCATTGTACTAGAGAACAATCCTATTACCATGAGTAAGCCTTGAGAAACTTTGTCATCTTCTCATCTTTCATCCCTTCTAAAATAAAGCATGAATATTTGTTAGGTTAAAATAACATATATCTATATAGGTTCAAAAGATGGAGACAATATATAAAACATGTTTGCATGCATTTGGTAAAAATTATTCAGTTCATATCAAAGTAAGGAACTTATGTAGTCTCATAAGTCTTTTCAAGACTTTTACTCTTTCACTTTCTTATCAATATTTGTACGTTATCTTTTTCTTTTCACATCTTATGAGATTTTTCTCTCTAAGCTCACTTAGGCATATTCACACATGCTCATATCATGTTTGAACTTTTTGAATCGCTAAGAGTTAATGGTTTGGCTAGAATGTCCATCAATTGATGTTTAGTCTTAACAAACTCATGCAAGACACTTCATTCCTCAACTAATTCACTAATGATGTGGTGTTGAATATCAATATGTTTGTTATGGGAATATTGGAATGAGTTCTTTGAGATTTGAATGAAACTTTAGTTATCCACATATAGGCTCATTATGCTTTGGTTTAAATCATAGTCTCTCAGCATTTGTTTCATCCTCAAAACTTTAGTGCACCCACTCCTAATTGCTATACACTTCACTTCAGCAATTGAGAGGGACACTAAGGTTTTCTTTTCTACTATACCAAGAAACTAAATAGTTGCCTCGAAAAAAATAACTTCTAGTAGTGCTCTTGAGTCATCCACATTTCCAAACCTATCAGCATCTGAGTAACTAGCTATGATGCTATTGGTTTCAAATGGGTACCGCAAACCACTGTTTATGGCTCTATTTACATACCATATGATTCTCTTGACAACCTTTAAATGAGACTCTTTAGGATCAGGTTGGTACTTAACATAAGAACCCACACTAAAAGAGATATTTGGTTTACTTGCAGTCAAGTATAATTGGCTACCAATCATGCCTCTATACAATGTGATATCCACACTCCAATGTGATATCCACACTCTTTCCATCAACATCTTGATGAATCTTTTCGTTTGTGCCGATTGGAGTTTTTAGAGTTTTGGATGGAGTTTTTAGAGTTTTGGATTCATATAATCTAAACTTGGTGAAAAAATCCTTTGCAAACTTGGATTAATTAATTAAAATACCATTTTTTTTGTTTGTTTAAATTGCAATCCAAGAAAGAATTTGAGCTCACCTTCCATACTCATCTCAAATTCTGATTTCATAACTTGGGCAAACTCAAGAGATAGACTCTCATTAGTTGAACCAAATATAATAGCATCCACATGGATCTGCACTATGAGTATTTATCATCCTTCTTCTTAATAAAGAGTGTTTTATCAACACTCCATTTTATAAAAGCATTATTTAGAAGGAATCTTTTCATCATTTCATACCATGAATGAGTGGTTTGTTTAAGGACATAAAGAGCCTTTTTAAGCCTATATACTTGTTCAGGCTTGTGAGGATCCACAAACCCTTCTAGTTGTTCTACACATACTTCATCTAGTAGAACACCATTGAGAAAGACACTATTTATATCCATTTGAAATAAATTATTTCAAATGGCATGCAATTGTTAGGAGAATCCGGATGTATTCTAACCATGCAACTAGAGCAAAGGTCTCATCAAAATCAATGCCTTCTACTTAAGCATAACCTTTGGCAACCAGCCTTGCCTTGTTCTTGACCATGGTGCCATATTCATCGTGTTTGTTTTTGAATATCCACTTGGTCTTATATTTTGGTATTTCAATCAAATACCAAACATCATTACAAATGAATTGATTAAATTCTTCTTGCATAAAAATAATCCATTTGGGGTCATCAAGAGCCTCATCAACCTTCTTAGGCTCTATCTTGGATGTAAAATATAAGTGACTAATAATGTTCTCAACTTGTGTTCTTCTTTTCACTCTAGCTTTTGGATCACCAATAATATCTCTCATGGAATGTCTTATGGTGATTCTTCTTTCCTTAGGTTATGTCTCAACTTCTTCAAGTTCCTCCACATCATCAAATTCATTGTGTGGAGACGTTTCTTCTTCATGAATCTTCATCAAAGAGGTGTTCAGGTTCATCCACAACCTTCTTATGGGCATTCTCTTGGTCATCAATAACAATATTCATTGATTCTTCCAAGGTTAGAGTCCTCTTGTTGAAGACTCTATAGAACCAACTCTTTGTGTAGTAGCCTAAGAAGATAACTCCATCACTCTTGGGATAGAATTTACAAAAGGTTTTCTCTATCTCTTAGGATATAGCAAGTACACCGAAAAGTTTGGAAATATTTTACATTGTGTTTCTTTCCTTTCCATAGCTCATAACCTGTCTTAAGAGTTTTGAGCCTGAGATATACTCGTTAAAATGTAGTAGGCTATATGTACAACATCTGCCCAATACCTCTTGAAAGACTCTTTGCTAGAAAACATGACATTTTCCATGTCTTGCAAGGTTCTGTTATTCCTTTCAATCACCCCATTTTGTTGGGGTGTCTTGGGGGTTGAGAATTAATGTTTTATTTCATGTTCATCACAAAACTTTTGGAATCTTTATTTCTCAAACTCACTACCATGATCACTCAATGGTCTTGAGCAAAGCTAACTTGGTGGCCTAGTCATTCCATCCCTCTAAAAATTTTAGACATGCTTGGTGGGATACCAAATTTCGTGTATTTGTAATTTAAAGTGTACAAATTACCTAGCTGTTTAGAGGGCTGGCTTAATTTTTTTTTTTTTTTTTTTTTTAAGTGGGGACTATAACTCCAAACTCTATAAAAGAGCTTGTTAATTACTACATTTTAACACAATAACCTCTTATTATCTCAAGTTGCTCAAATTGTTAGTAAATAAAGTTGCATAAAATATATAAGAAGAAGTAGAGAAGAGGTGAAACTTTGATTATTTTATTAATGGAAATATGCCTTACAAGCTTTTACTTCAAACATAAATAAACTCTACACCTTATCTGGCCACAAGCTTCTTTAATATAAAGTTTCTATATTGTCTTCCTCAAAGGTTTTGTAGAGGTGTATGAACTTGATGCATTCTTAGAAGAGAGATGCTTGTTGGTTTGCAGACTTGGAGAATATGGAAAAGATGAAGAACTTACTTCGAATTGGAGAACAAGAGCTTGCAAATACTTATGAAAATATGGGAGAGTTAAAGAGTATTGATTTCATCCTCTTTGAAGGTATATATAGATGCAGAAACAAGCTGAGTTAGCGTCCATGTGAGAGACAACCTCATCCTTGATCTTAGAGTCTTTCTTTAAGTGGGAATGTATTTCCCTTCTTTCTTGTACATATCAGTGCCTCTTCTGTGCAAGGTTGCACCGCCATTGGTCTCTTGGGTGCTCAAGGAGTCTATTGATGTTGTGGCTATACAAGACAACCACCATTAAAGAAGTTGGAGATGAACTTGGATTTTTGGTTTAGTATGTGCGAATGAGAATTTGCTTCATTCAAGAGCTTCTGCTGGTCGTGAATGAGCCACAAAATGCTCATTCATGAGCTTCTCTTATAGTGGTGAATGAGCTACTTTACCTCATTCACGAATATTTTCATAACCTGCGAATGCCATAAGTTGTCATTGGCAAACTTTCAGTTTCACCACCCGATTATACTCAAAATGACCACCCCATGCCTGATAGTCATTTTAAGGACCGCCCCCCAGAATCCTCTCGAGTGTGATCCTTAGAATGATTGCCCCCCTTTGACAAAGCCTAAAACTCTTCTTTTGTATGCTTAAATCCCTAGGGGGGCCTCCTGGATGCATGCAATAACCTAGAAATTACACAAATTCATGCCCTAAAACCCCTGTAACCTCAATACATGAAATGTATAATGTATCCATGTGGTTTGTTGAGCATTGAGCTAAGTGAGGAAATAGGAGTATTGCATATATATACAACTCAAGGGAGCCAAAATAATGAAATTCAATGGATTGTTTGACCTGGATCTTCTATTTCTTTTTTATTTACATGTTTATGTATTAAGACTCACCAATTAATAAAACAAACTGAGACATCAAAGCTCTACCATTTCACGCACCCAAGAATCAGCTTGTGGGAGCATAATAAGAATAGACTGTTCTCCATGAGGAGACCCAAATATTATTCAATGGCATTGTACAAAGGGTAATCCCTTAGTTGTATGTCACTCAAGTAGAATTTCTCTAAGACCACTAGGCCACATTTATTTATTCTTTATCTAAGATGATGGGACTAGTATGCAATCGTATCTAGTACAAACGGTTGGGGTGCCTAACATCTTCTCCAATTGAAATTGAACTTCCGAACCCCACCTCCATACTTTGGTTAGACCAAACCTAGATGTTTTTAGGGTTTCCTCTAAGGAATTCCCTTAAACGTGTCTAGTCAAACCTCAGTGGTTAATGGCAACTCCAAACTTGAACGAAATCATAGATGCAACTGAGAAGGCTTGGGGACAATGCTGTCGAAAAGGAGGGGGCACATCCCCTCATCCTGGCAACCTCACAACTTGACTAACAGGTAATTTTGTTATCATATGAAATCTTCAGTGTCATTGGAGTAACATGGGGTTTAAGGAATATGCTTAGTTCACATGATATCATTGACTAATGTTCAAAAATAGAAAATTGATGGCAGGGAATTAAATGAAATGAACAGTGCCAATCAAGGTTTTTTGTTATTTCAGGAAAAATAGGGGGGTTAGACTGCATATTGTCATATAATGTGGAGTTTTGTAATTGACCCTAATTTTTATGAATATTTCTACCATTAAAACATATAAAGATGCAAGTCGTTGAGTTGAAAAAAAGGTATGCTCAGTGTTTAATGGACCATTCTAAAATGAGTTTGGATTCATTTTGTTATATATGATCATCACATCTCATGTCATTCGCTCATTGGTTGTTCAAAGCATGATTGGAAAAATTCAGAAGCGTGGGGAAGAGAAGATTGTAAGTAGGTTTTTCATCTTCATCATTTTCTTGTGTTAGGATAAACATAGCAGTGTGTCACATCTCATCTCAATTGTTCATTGGCTGTAAAAAGCATGGTCAAAATTCAAAAGCAGGGAAAAGAAAAGATAGTAGGTTTTTCATCTTAGTCGTTTACTTGTGTTAGGATAAACATGACAGTATTTAATTAAGGAAATGTCAGTATCCACTAACATCTCTCCTGCTCTTCCATGAAAAAACATTATTTTCCAATCCATTAATAGAAAGTGTTTAGATCGTATCGCTTCCTTGGTAAGAGCCACCCACCCCTATAAGACAGAAAGGTCGAGCCCCAGGGCCGGAATGCGGTAGGTTCAGTGGAGAGACTAGACAAAAAGAAGATTGAAGCACCAGATAGCTCATATGAAAAATGGGAGGCCTTTTGGCAGAAGCAATCTCTTACATAGAATTTTTTCTGCGCTATTTCATGTATTCAACGTCCATAACGCTGCCCGGAATAGGAAAGTCTTCTCACTGAATATTGGATTATATTCGTGATAATAACAACGCTTAAAACTGTTGTTTTCTTTAAAGTGGGACTAACTCATTCTATCTATCCCAATGTCTCCCTTTTGTTTACTGCAGTAGTTAAGGTGTGAATTTTCATGTGTATTCAATAATGTAAATAAACCGACCTAACTTGGTTCGGCTCTAGAGCCTTCGTTTGAGCTCGTTTTGTTAAGTGAGTTGAGCCGTGTTACACTAGGTTCAGTTCCTTAAAAGCTTGGTTCATTAAGGGTATTATAAATGTGTTTACTTGAAATAATGGTATTAGATATGTATTATATATTCAAACATTAACAATGTCTATCGTCGTTGTTATTATATATTTAATTAAGAAAAATGTCAATATCCACTAACAATGTCTCCCTTATGTTTACTGTTGTTGGATGATTATAGTTAAGGTGTGAATTCTTATGTGTATTCACTAGTGTCAATAAGCTGACTTGGCTCGGCTCAAGAGCCTCCATTTGAGTTTGTTTTGTTATGTTAAGTGAGCTAAGCCATGCTACACTATATTCAGTAGGGATGCAAATGAGCCGGATTCGATGCAGATAGTAGTATATCCGAATTCGGCTAACTTATTTTCCATGTATATTCAAATTTGATTAGTATTCGAGTGGATATTTGAAAAGTATATTCGAATTCGTATTTGTTAAGTTTATCGAATATCAGATAATAATTAGATATATCTTATTATCATAAGCGGATATCGGATATAATCAGATATTTTGTTAACAGTTATCTGGATATTAAAAGATATCCAAATATTTGATAAAAAAAAGCTATCCAGATATCTGGATATTTCAAAATCTATAGAAATGGTCCTAAATGGCTAAGAAGGATTTAAGAATCATTTGAACAACTGTAATCCTATTATAACTAGGGAACAATAGTAATCTGTTACCCTAAATTCTCAGCCCAATACCAATCCAACCTAAAATACCCTAACTCCATAAGATAGGAAGGCCCGTAAACCCGATCAAAGAAACATAACCCAACACCTAAAAAAAAGAGAGTGCATTAAGTGTTAAAAACACACGAGATCCATCACAATAAATTAAAGCAACAAAAACTCTAAAGTTTGGTAGCAATCTGAATCCAAAACCTTAAAATTTGTCAAAATAGCAATATTTGTGAATTTCATATCCCCAAGTTAATTATTTTCAACAAAACAAAACGAAGCAATCGAAACCTTATATTATCATCCCAATACCAATCAAAGCCCAAAAACCGTGAAAATTATTGGTTTAAAATGCTTTGAAACAAAAAATATAAATAAAAACCTCTAGGTCGAAATAAAGCACAAGAAAATTAAAACTAACCTAAAAGGAGAAAAAAGAAAAGAAAAGAATGGATCAAAACAGAGAAGATGAAGAAAATGAGAAAAGCAAAAGAAGATTACCCACCTACAGAACCAGCGGCATGCAAGATGAGTGAGAACAAGAGTGAGAGGCGGCACCCGATGGTAGGACGATTGAATGAGAGTGAGACTATGAGAGGTGAAACCTGATGGCTAGAATGGGTGAGGGAACCAATGGCAGGTGATTGAGTGAGAGTGAGAGGAGGTAGCTGATAGGCGACTGAGTGAGAGTGAGAGGCAACAACCAACGGTGAGATTGAAAGTGAGGCAACTGGCTAGCAGCAAGACTGATTGAGAGGGAACTCGACAGGTGACGGTGAGATGGTAGCGTGCTTGCAACATGCAAAGGGAGGGAGATAGTTAGGGTTAAGAAAAAAAAATTAAAAGCTTTTATATGGTAAGGTAGGTTTTTAGTGTAGACCGTTGGATTCGTTTTGAACCAATGGTCTACACTCAATCTCTATATATATTATATAAAATAAGAATCGGATTTGGATTACAATCAGATACAAATATCTAATCAGATTCGGATATTTAGCTGAAATGGATGTGTATATATCCATATTTGGTTAATTGGATATTCTTTAATTGAACGGATATTTAATCAAAACGGATACATGTATATCCATATTTGCTTTAAATAAATATGAAAATGAATCG
>JAOXJP010080180.1:0-15008 GCA_025762735.1 Platanus orientalis
TTCATGCCTGAAGCATGAGACTTGATTGTCCGATCCTTGCCAGTAACCTTCCAATAGCCAGCTTCAGTGGCCCTATTTGAACGACTACCACTCCGATACTTACGATCACGGGGAGAGAAGAAGAACCACTCTTGATAACCCTTCTTAATAATTGATAACTCTAGACAGAACCCAACAAGAAACATCATAAATTGACAAGGAATTGAATTTAAAAAAGACTTATATCACATAAAAATAATTCAACATAAAAAATTGGCATCAATTAAGCAAAATTATTATGCAAGGAAGAGATTTGTACACAGATTAAAGTTCACCTAGTATAGGAAAGGTTCAAGATTTAACATCAAACTAAAGAAGAAAAAAAAAACCCAATTGAGAATTGAGATAAAGGGTCCGATTTACCAGGTAGATCCCATGGTTCCCACTTGCAAATATCAATTTCCCGAATTACTTCAGGCTTAAATTTCTGGTTGTTGTTCTTGAAACTTAAGTACTTAGTGATGAGCTCTTCGTCAGCAGGACGAAATCTGAATCCCGGTATAGATAGCAAAAGCGAGAGTTGTTCCTGAAGAACATCTTGCTCTCTTGTGCCATCCTGAAACACCAGCTCATTATGGCTCTTTCCAAAGTTGTTGGTGAAGGGAGAATCCATGTTGGTGCACATCTCAGACCGCAATGGGGAGAAAACCTTGCAGTCTAGTGGCTCAGTTGTTGGCACATAGAACAACCCCAAAAATTCTTTCAGCTCTTGATCCGTCTGAAGAAGAAAGAACAAGCAAACTTTAATTTTTGAGTTTCCTTCTTATGTTCCAGGTGAGAATAGCAAAAACTAAAATGTCAGACACCAATTCTCCTCCTCACCTCAGAAGAAGTCCCTTCCGGTTCATGATCTACCATATCAGAAGCCACATGACTAGTAGAGTGGCTCTCGATACCTTCTGGTTGTTCTCCAACTAGAGTCGCTAGACCCAATGCTAGTGTTGATGGCATACCATCAGGAGAAGGCTCAGTTGTGGGAGGAGACGAACCAGTAGGTTCAATTACATCACAGTTTGAATTTTCAGTCTTCTCAATTGGCTGTTTCTTAAACAAACGATACAGAACAAAGGCACCCTGCAAAATGTGAAGGAACAAAATAGATTCAAGAAACAAAGAATGACATACCACCAATTGCACAAACACTAAAGCATACAATTAACTTCACCAAAAACCTTAAGAATAAAAAAACATGAAATGTTCATTAAGATACTGAAGGCTGGAAATAAGAAACATAAGAGTAAAGTGTCCAGAACATAAGAAAACGAAATAAGTTAGAAACTTGAGAATTATTTGTAAGACTTCTATCAGGTGAATGACTTGTTTATTGTTCCTGGAAAATGTTATTTCTCTTAAGAGTGAGTTTTCTTTTGAAGACCTAAGTTTGAAAAGCAATGATATTGATGTTCAATTAGGGGCAGGGGGCGGGGGGGGGGGGGTACCAAGTTTTTTTTTTTTGGTAAATGGGGAGTACGAAGTTTGGGAACTTTAATATGTTAGCTCTAGTTTTGATTTAAAAAAAAAAAAATACTAACTTAAATGTCAAAGTCATTGCAAGATTTTCTTCATCCTTATCATGTAAACAAATCACCAGGGCAGTCCTAAGTCCTAAGAGATCAGGGTATCTAACAAAATTGGAAAAGTGAAACAGAGACTACACCTTCTACCCAATATTCACTAATGACAGGATCCTTATACCAAGTGAATTCAGATAAATACGTTCTTCAGTGTCCAACCTTTCCAATATGTCCTAGTAACATAGAAGATTTCTAAGAAAATGAGAAGGTGGATCCCCCACTCATCTTGGATCATAATTACATAAAGAAGCCTCTATGCAAGTGGTATATTAAGTAGAATGTACAAATGAATGAGCATTGTAACGTCTAGTTCTAGATAAAGCAGAAAAAAATAACATCTTAGATCAGAATGGCAGCCACCTGCTCTTTTCTTTTCGCTGAAATTATCAAATCTCCATTCAACTTCAGACAAACTATTGTTCTTTTTCTTTTCCCTCCATTTCCTTTCTTTTTTGCTTCTTGCGGTTTGGGGCAGATAATTACATTATAAAGTAGGAAAAAAAGTAATAGAGTTTGCGATTTCATTCCAATATTTAGAATTTTAAAGATTCTTCTACAAAACAGAGCACCCTAAGCATTCCAAATTCCCAAAATGGTGAAACTACTACTGAAAAAAATTCCAAGTCAATTAAGGGCCATAAAATCCAGTCTTCATTATTGAACATAGTGGAGAAGGCCATGAAAATGATAAAGTTAGAAGGAAACAAAGATGGAATTTTCAGCTAAAAATAATATCTACTAATTATAGAAAAATAAATCTTTAATCACTACCCCCAATAAAAATTCATATATAAATAGTTCCAAGTTTCCACCAGTACAGATTATACACAAACAAAAGAATATAATGAAACAGGAAAAAAGAAGAAGAAAGAACTCCACCTTGTCAGCATCCGTGCCATCCGGCTCAATTTCCCGATACTCATGCATAATCCAGTTGGTCCTCTGACCTTTAGGAGCACGTCCTAGGTGGAAAACCAAAGATCTTTTCATACCAATCAAGTTCATGCCTGAAGCATGAGACTTGATTGTCCGATCCTTGCCAGTAACCTTCCAATAGCCAGCTTCAGTGGCCCTATTCGAACGACTACCACTCCGATACTTACGATCACGGGGAGAGAAGAAGAACCACTCTTGATCATCTGTCTGAATAATTGATAACCCTGGAGAGAACCCAACAAGAAACATCATAAATTAACAAGGATTTGAAATCAAAAACGACTTATATCACATAAAATAATTCAACATAAAAAAATGGCATCAATTAACCAAAATTATTGTAGAAGGAAAAGATTTGTACACAGATTAAAGTTCACCCAGTATAGAAAAGATTCAAGATTTACCATCAAACTAAAGAAGAAGAAGAACAAAAAAAGAAAAAAAAAAACCAATTAAGAATTGAGAGCAAGGGTTCGAATTACCGGGTAGTTCCCATGGTTCCCACTTGCAAATATCAATTTCCCGAATTACTTTAACCTTAAATTGCTCGCCGTTGTTCTTGAAACTTAAGTACTTAGTGATGAGCTCTTCGTCAGGTGGACGAAATCTGAATCCCGGCAAGGATAGCGAAAGCGAGAGTTCCATCCTTCCTAACTAAATCCAAGATCACTCTCTCAAACATAAAACATTAAGACACAGATTCCTCTCCCTCTCTCATTCTCTCTTCCAACGAACGCAGCAGGAAACAACACAACACTCTCTCTTAAGACTCTTCGTTCCGAAGCTAAGTGACGGGGCAAGTGGAAAATTTACCACGTTAGAAGGTGTGTTAAAGGCAAAATGACTTGGATAAGCAAGCATCCAATCTATTTACCCATAACACCTTTCCCATAGATTGTGTCGGATGCTGGACTGGTTCTCGCGTGATGTCCCTCCAGTGATGCGGAAGATGAATCCAAGCGTTGAAAGGGGTTTGAATAATCTCAGGTCTCAATGTAGGGATATTACGCCAATAACCCATTCAACACCAGACAAAGGAAAAAATTATGTTAAAACGAATCTCATGAGAACTGTGAAAACGGCGCCAGGGTGCGGACACATCAGCTCCGAAGAGTGATAAAGTGTCCCCCAAAAAGTGTAAATCACTTTTCTGTACTGATGCGGTAGCCCCCTCTGGTGCTTTTTGCACAGTTCTCACGAGATTTGTTTTCACATAATCCGAGCCCGTGTTAGACATGATTCTTGGTAAAGAGTATTTTAACAAGTATACAAGTACTTATTTACTGAGACACCCTTTGTTATTACATCGTGTCACAAGTTGATTGGTACTGGCTGATAGCTCTCTAGGCACACTGGAGATGATTCAAACCCTTTCTTATTTTTTTGGGTTCCATTCAAACCGCCTTGAAAGTTAATACTTCGTCTCCAAGTATCTCACCCAGCCCCTCACATTCCTCTTCTTGGCTCACCTCCACTTATTTTCTTTGTTCTTTTTTTTTCCTTTTTTCCTTTGGTGCTGTTCCATTCACACATTGGTCATTTGTCCCATGTTTATTCATGTTTGTTTCAAAATATCAGATCTTTCTTCCATGTTAAGTTTCTATTTAATAAGTTGCGTTCATTAAAAAAAACAAAAAAACAGGTTTGAGAATGCATGTGTAAGTCTGAAAAGGAATTATTTTTCTTGCCTACTCAAAAGTTCAATAATTTTAATGACAAATGTAGAATTATATGATCACCGCTATCTTCGTGCCATATTTGACCACGTGTCTCGTGAACAAAGGAAGAAGTCCAGCACTAAATGGGTATTACATGGGTGCTTACCTATGCCAATAATTAACATGATCACATGTTTTTTAGACATCTTATTTGCATGCTGAGTACATGTCAAGGCAGTTAATGATTGGATAGTGATTCTATGCGATCCAATTCAACTCTTTGTATGCCTTAAAAGGATCCTCCCCTGCGACAGATTTATCTGCTGATACAATAGACAGACAAGTACCTTAAAAAAAGTAAAAATACCCTCCAGAAAGGTGATTTTTACTTTTTTGTGGATGCATGTCCCTCTCCTGTACCCATGGATAAATTTGGGGGCAGGGAAGGATCTCATCTGTATATATAAGTGGGTCATCTCGATTTCTTCATTAGATGACTTCTCCTGTTTACACCACCTGAAGGGATAATATAGCAAAAGCTAAATTGAGGGTGAATTGTATCCGCTCCTCTCCGCCCCTTGTCAGGTGGCGGGCACATCAGCGCTAACAATTGATTTTCACTTTTTGTGGGGGCACATATCACTTGTAGGCGCTGATGTGCCTGCCCCCTGAGAGAGTGCTGAGAGGGGTGTTAGATAAAAGGAGCGGATACAATCACGTGGAGTTAAATTAGTCATCATACCATTGTTGGAAATGTAACACCCACGATATCAAAATATAAGAGAAGGGAAAAAAAAGGTAGATAAGTAAAAAAATAATAATAATAAGAAAGGCAATGATTTACATGATTCAGTACGATTGTTTTTATTAACGAGAAAACATACGGTAAAATTCTTGTTCACTAAATAAGGAGAAAACAAGAGAATAAAATGGTGTTCTCATCCTCTCCACGCAGCCAATCCTATCATCACACAAGGGAAAACCACCCTAAGAACCCAATCAAATGTAGGATCCTCTTGATCAACCAAGATATATTGATGCAAGGATCCATGTAAGCAACTTACTTATCTCGTCAGTCGTCACACATTAGGCTCTTCTAGTAATTTTAGTCATTGAATTTCAAAATTTTAATAACCTACAAACTATTTTTAATTTTTTAATCTTTTTAAATTTTGGCCACATGTAGACTTATGAGTTGCCAACTAAGTTACCACACATAAGACTCTCAGGTTGTCTGTATTTATAATAATAATAATTATTATTATTAACATCTCAGATATGAAGGCTACATTTACGTCATTGTTTGTTCAGATTAGGTAGTCAGCTTGTTCTTAGTTTTAATCCATTAGTTCTATGCACTTGTCAAAACAGGTGTAGGGGTAGTGCACCTGAAAAGGGCATTTTAGTATATACAAGGCCATCTTATCACACGAGCATTTATCAAAATCTCCTTGGTTGTCTGTTAATGGATAAGCAACAAATACCATACGAGCTGGACTAATTAAGCTAAACTCTAGTTATAAATGCTTAGATATCAATAATTAATGTCAATTTAGTTGGATTGACTGCTAACAACTTAACTTGAAGGTTTTTGCTTTGATACCTTGTTTACATTTTAGTTGAGGAACTTAAGTATCCAACTCCAGTTGGATTCGTATGTACCTGGACTTATTTGAATCATTTCCATTTATAGCTTATTTAAATTCCAAATTATATGGTATTAACACACAGCTATAATACTATTCACTTTCACATATTGATTATTATTATTATTTTTTTTTTTGGGTTTAAGCAATCTCTTTAGTGCCACTCACTCAGTGGTGGGCCCCTATCTTCTATACATGAGACACATGTCCCATATATGTCTCTCAAAACAATATACAGGTCTGCTAGAGCCAAATCTAAGATTTTCTGTATAAATAACAAGGTTTGTATATTAACCATGAACCATCTGTAGCTAAATAGTTGATTAAGCATATGAATGGATGGACCATTATATTGAATCGTCCCCACCTGCAGAAAGGTGCTAGTGGTACATGCAAGTGAAGCATTGCTATGTGATTATGTTCAATGAGTTTGTGGCATCAGCTCAGGCTGAGGGTTGGGTTCGGTTGGTTATAGGCTTGAGCTTGGGTTGCTACTTGCCCCTCAATGACACCCAATCCGCCCAAGTTATACCTCTAAAAACATCATATTTTGAAGAGTGGATTGTATAATCTTAGACACCCAAAGGCAGGTTTGTAAAGAAATTGTGATGAATAGTCCTCATGTCAAAACCATTGGATTAGAATCTTGTCTTATGAATTAATTAGTCCAATGCTCTAAAGCCAGGTTTGTAGTCCCTACAACTTGATAAGTCCAATCCAACAGCCTTGTACAGGGGCTACAGCCTGGCCATGGGGCGACAACATATTCCATCAAAACCCAACAAATTAAGAAGGTTCGAACCCTGCCATTTAGCCTAGGAGTGGCATGGGTAGAAAATGGGAAAGTCTAGGATTTTGCTGCACTTCAAATAGGCCCAAGGTCAAAGCCTGATTACAATATAAAATTCTGACTCCAAAAGTAATTTATAATAGGTCCCAGGTAGAACTCCCAAGTCAAATAGCAAACTTAAAGCCCAACCTAGGAGCAGGTGATAGGGTTGGGAATTGGGAACCTCAGAATTTTACGTAAAAAATAACTGAACAAAATAGGAGGATTGATATCAAGCAATGAAGAGGAGTGTGGGAAGGACCTTGTTACCATCTGCTAGGAGTATACAAAGGAACTGAAATAAGTAACAAAAGGAAATCGCACACAGAGAAGCTGATTTAATACCATAGTTGAGGGTTTGTCTACAAAGTCTCAAGGTCCCATCAAATGTATATAATTATACAAACCCAAAAGAGTGAAATTCAAAGAGAAAATTGAATATATGTAGTATTCTCCAGCAATATCAATATTTTAGGCGTCTCCATGCCCAAATAAAGACTATGGACAGGATTATATTTAGAGCTAAATGAGGAATTTGATTGATGACGTACGGGAGCCTCTGGGAACCTAGATGGACCGAGTTGACCAATGTCAATGACATCAATCAGTTCTGCCAAAGTCGTTGTCGAAGGGAGAATCCATGTCCGGAAGTCCTTGGTTGGTGTACATCTCAGACTGCAATGGGGCCGGAGAACATCTTGTCGTCCAATTTCTCATTTGTTGGCACGAAGAACCTCAACATTGCTTCCAGGTCCGGATCCTCCTGAAGTAAAAAAACAAGAATAAGCAAGCTTCAGTTTTTGAGTTTCCCTCTCACATTCCAAATGAGATAGAAAAGGCTAGAAAGACACCAAATCTCTCCTCACCTCTAGAGCAGTTCCTTCTGGTTCATGATCTTCCATATGAGAAGCCTTATAGCTACTGCAGTGGCTCTCCATAGGTAGTATTACATTAGAGGTCATGTTGTTGGAGTTAACTAGAAACTTCTCAATACCTTCCCGTTGTTTCCCAACTTGAATATCTGACTCCAAAGTTGCTTGAACTATTGGTAGTGTTGATGGCATACCATCATACTGCAATGGGGAGTAACCCTTGTTGTCTAATTGCTCATTTGTTGGCTCAAATAAACTCAACAATTCTTCCAACAGTCGATCCTCCTGCAGTAAAAAAGCAAGAACAAGCAAGATTCAGTTTTTGAGTTTCCTTCCCACATTCCAAATGAGAGAGCAAAGACTAGAAAGACACCAAATCTCCCTCACCTCTAGAGCAGTTCCTTCTTGTTCATGATCTTCCACATGAGAAGCCTTATAGCTACTGCACTGGCACTCTACAGGTAGTATTACGTTCAAGGTCATGTTGTCGGAGTTATTTAATAGCAACTTCTCATTACCTTCCCATTGTTTCCCAACTTGCATATCTGACTCCAAAGTTGCTTGAACCAATGGTAGTGTTGATGGCATACCATCATACTGCAATGGGGGGAAACCCTAGTAAGAAGCAAGAACAAGCAAGTTTTAGTTTTAGTTTTCTTCCCACATTCCAGGTGAGATAGCAAAAACTAGAAAGTCATACCGAATCTCCCCTCAGCTCTACAGCAGCCCCTTCTCGTTTATTATCTTCCATATCAGAAGACATATGACTATTCTCTATAGGTGGTAAAGCATTAAAGGGCATATTGTCGGAGTTATCAAGTAGCCACTTCTCAATAGCTTCCAGTTGTTTCCTAACTTGCATATTTGACTCCAAAGTTGCTTGAACCGGTGCTAGTGTTGATGGTGTACCATCAGACTGCAATGGGGACCTTGGCACATAGAGATACCTCATAGCTTCTTCCACCTGTGGATCTACCTGAAGTATGAAGCAAGAACAAATAACCCTTAGCTTTTGAATTTCCTTCTCATGCTCTAGGTGAGGATAGCAAAAACTAGAAAGTCAGATACCAAATCTCCTCACCTGTGCAAAAACCCCTTCTGGCTCATGATCTTCCATACCAGAAGTCATATAGCTATTGCAGTGGCTATCTACAGGTTGGAAGGCATCAGAGGTCATGTGCGAATTTTCAGTGCTTTCCACTTGTTTCCCAACTTGCATATCTGATTCCAGAGTCATTTGAACCACTGTTAGTGCTGATTGCATACCATTAGGAGAAGGGTTCGTTGTGGTAGAACATGAACCAGTAGGTTCAATTTGATCACAGTTTGAATTTTCAGTCGTCTTTTCACCTGATTGTTTGAATAGGCGACACAGAACAAAGGGACCCTGCAAAAAATGGAAGAACAAAATGAATTCAAGAAACAAAGAGTGCCATATCAGCAATACACATATTGTAAAATATTCAGCTATCTTGAACAAAAGCCTAAAGAATATAGAAATGCGAATTAGATCTTCAGATAATCAATGCCGGAAATGAGAAACAGAAGAGTAAAGTGTCCACAACATGAGAAAACAAAAGAAGTAAGGACCTTGGGAATAATAAGTAGGACTTCCATCATATAAAATGATTGGTATTTGATTCTTAAAGCAGGGGAGTACCTAGCATGGTTACTAAAGTGACAAGCAATGTAAAAGAAAGAAACAAGAAATGAGAGTCAATAAATCTTTAGGAAACGAGAAGCAAAATACAATTAAGAAGCTACCAGAGAGTGAGTAGGAAGCGATTAAAAAAGTGATTGAAAGATGATTGGGAAGTGAGTAAAGTGAGATTTGGAAGCAACTTCAAAGCCATTAAAAAATATTATGGATTGAAATGAAAATAATAGGTCAATAGGTGATACTAATAGAAAATAAATAATCATTTTTCTATAATCAATAAGTACAATTACAGTAAATGGTTACTAATAGAAAGTAAATAACAATAAATTACAATCAATAAGTACAGCTATAATACAATAAAGTAAACAAAGTCATAAAAACTATACCTGCAAGTAACAAAGAATCATGACATATAACTCAATATACAAGTAATCATGAAAAAGGAATACTTAAGAATCATATGAAGGTAGTAATTAATCATAAAAACAACATTTATATCTTATCATGTGTTCAAGTTTATAAAAGTATAAAGAACCATACCTTACATACAATTTTTGTCGATAACTAGGCATCTTTGAGTCAGACTATAGAAGACCTTGTATGAAAACCATTGGATTTAAATTTTTATTACTGCATTTGAATAAAATAATGTAAACAACAAAATCAATACTTTTATCAAAAAATAAATAAACAATAAAATCAATACTAATTATTATTTTTCTACAAAATACCAAATTCCATAGAAAAATGGTTTATTCAATGCCAATAGCATAGGGTTTACATTAAAAAAAAAAAAAACATTCCACTTCTTGTATCGCTTCTTAGTCACTTCTCCAACGCTTCCACAAATTCTTCAGATGCTTCCACTTGTTTCTCCAAACACTTACATTCGCTCCCCCAATTGATTCACCATGTTTTTTTCCAAATGCTTCTTGCGTGCTTCCACTTCTTGGATCACTTTGCAGTCACTTCTTAGTCGCTTCTCCAACACTTCCACAAATTCTTCAGATGCTCCCATTTGTTTCTCCAAACACTTACATTCGCTACCCCAATAGCTTCACCATGTTTTCCAAACGCTTATCACATGCTTCGAATTGGCTTCCTAAATGAGCTTCTCATAAAGCAAACTTCCTACTCTGGGTCAACTTCCCCTGCAACTATAGTACCAAGTTCGGGAACTTTAATAAGTGATCTCTGGTTTCATAAAGGAATAAAAAGAATAACCAAACCTACAACTTAAAGTCACTACAAGCTTTCCTTCATTCTCGTCATGTAAATGAATTACTCAGCACTCCTAATTCCTAAGATATCTAGATGTCATATAAAATTGGAATATTCAAACAGAGATTGCACCTTCTACCCTATATTCACTCGTAACAGGATTCTACTAACAAGTCAAATTGGATAAACATATACTTCAGCATCCTGCCTTCCCAAAATGTGCCAGTAACAGAAAATTTCCAAGTACATCATGGATCATGATTACATGGTAAAGAAGCCTAAATTTACCAGTAACAGAAAATTTTTAAGTACATGTTGGATCATGATTACTTAGTAAAGAATCCTGTGAAAGTGATATGGTAATAAAAATGCACAAAAGAATGAGATTAATAATTCATAATATTCAGATTTAGGTAAAGCATAGAAACCACCACTTTAATAAACAAGGGTTCGATCAGAATATCACCATCCTTTTTTTCATTTTCTTTTCAGAAAAACTGCTAAACACAATTAAACAGTCTCTTTAGAGAATTCACAAGCCACCCAGTTTTCAAACCATTCTTCTAATGTTTCTTTCCCTTTCCATTTATCTTTTTGCCCTTTAGAGTGGAAAATTATATAATGAAAGGGGGAAAAATCGGCGGCCGGTGTCTAGAATTGCAGTATTTTTCCACCAAGCCAATATATAATCAACTTCAGCATTCCAAATTTGCAACTGATACTAAAAATATATCAAAGTCAAATTGACACCATATAATCTAGTTTGCATGAATAAACATAGTAAGAATCACAGATGAAATTTTTAGCTGAAAGACTAAAAAAAGTACACACTAATTCAAGAAACAATCTTTGATCATAACCCACAATAAATATCCATATCAAACTGCTTCAAGTTTTCCAGGAATAACCAATAATGCTACAGGCACAAATTCAGCCCAAACAAAGGAAATCAACAACAGGGGAAGAAAAAGAATTTCACCTGGCTGGACGTGCTATTCACAGTTGCCCGATATTCATGTATTATCCAATCGGTCTTCTCACCTCCAGGTGCACGGCCTTTATGAAAAACTAGTGATTTTTTCATAACAGTCACGTTTCTGCGACATTTAATTTCCCGATCCTTACCCGTAGATTTCCAGAAGCCGGATTCTGTTGCCCTTTCTCGACGACTACTATTCCGATACTTGAAATTATTGGGAGTGAAGAAGAACCACACTGGATCATCCGTCTTAGTAACTGGTAATTCTGTACAGAACCCATAAAACATATACCATAAATTGACAGAAGGAATTCATTTCGGATAAATCTAACCACAAATTCAATACCCAAAAAAATAAAAAAGCATCCATTTACTAAAATTAGTAATTAAAGAAAACCCAAATAAAGATCGCCTTGAAATTAAGTAAAAAGATCAAAACTTACTTGATATATCCCATGGTTCGAACCTGCAAACATTAATGGTAGGAATTGCCTTAACTTTGGATTCATCGCCGATGTTCTTATAATATAAGTAGTGATTCGCCAGTTCTTCCTCCGTTGGGCGAAATCCGTATCCCACCGGCCGGCTATTCTTCCCCATTCCACACACTCTAGCTGTCAAATTTTCAGAATTCTTGGCAATGATCTCTAGATCAACTAACGAAGTAACTATAACCTCTTAACTATCTCTCTCTCTCTCTCTCTCTCTCTCAAACGAATTCTCTCAATAATTTTATGTCAGGAAAGCATCCTGAACCATCCAGAAGAATCCAGAAGGGAGAGGTAAGCAAACCGCGTAGAATGTCTCACTCCCACTGCTTTACTGAGGCACCTCGCTACACTGTCCCCTACTAAAATCTCTGGTCGTTCCGGTGAGGAGGACGGTTGAAGTAAGTGGGTCAAAAACGTTATAATGTTTGATAAGTAGGGGTATTTAAGTAATTCGATCCTGTATTATTACGACCGAATGAATACAGAATCTTATCCTATGGGGCACATGAGTACAACGTAAGTGGAATGACATCATCCATCCGTACAGAACATACGTAACTGTTGACTTTGTTTGTGGTTGCAGAAGGGAATTGGATTCATCTCCGGTTTGGACGCAGAGATGTCACGCTAAGTCCCAATGAAGGTTGGCTGCCTGACAATGGGTGTTTCTATAAATACACAGGCGTAAGAGATGTTGTACCAAACCCGATATATGTAGCCAGCATATAATTGAATTCTCTACAATTGGAAGTGGAATTGACAGTCTTATCCTTGGACGGCCTACAAAGATTCTTTTCATTCAAGGTGACAGTTCTACGGCAATTCTAGAAACTTCTTCCGTCAAGCTTTGATTTGAGTCAAGGGGGTGTTTAGTAACTAAACCTAGATTGTACCCTATGTATTTACTTAGAATTCCATTCTCATGGAGTGTTTACCCCTCCAGTCTGATACGAGATGATGGAACTCTGAGAAGTTGAATTGACAAACTATCCCAATGCTTGGACCCCCTCTTGATCCAATTGGTACAAATCGGAGCGATATCCGGGCAAGATTTGGTAGGACAACTTACAGAATGCCTAAAGTAAGAATGAAATTAGGCTCTGACACATTAGCACCGGAAAAGTGATATATATTTTTTGGCACTGATGAATTGGCCCATAATATCATTCTTACTTTAGTCCCTTTTTAAGTTATCCTACCAAATCCGGGGTGAAATCAGAGACATGGTCTGAAAGTTTTAGAGTTGCAATATAACTGAAAAAGCGGTCAAGGTCAAGGTCAAGTGTAAAGTAGAGTTCATCCATTTTCTAATGCAAAATCGAGGAAAGTGCAGAAAGAGAGGCAATTGATGGCATTTGTCTTAGTGGTTTTTGTTCTAAACTATACCCAAATATTTTCTTTACGCGAGGGGGCTTTTTAATATTGGAGCCAATTGAAGTGATAGATCGAATTGTCACCATTTTGAATGGAGGGATATCACGCCAATACCTCTTACCATGTGACGTGCTGCCTGCCAAAAGGTTCTTTGATAAAAATCCTATACACTTATTTATTGAGCGTAAACCATATCACCCACCTTTGTCCCATGTGTATATATTGAGACACCCTTTATAAATGCATCGTGGAATGCATTGATTGGTACTGGTGTTATGGCTCTCCTCTCAAACTTGAGATGGTTTAACAAACTCTCTCTTCCCCCACGGGTCCCATCTGTCTTTTCTGTTACTGTTTAAACACCCATGAAACTTTATACTTCTCCAATTTCAACCCTCTTGGAGTTTCTCTTTCACTTTTTCTCCTATTTCAATGGATTTGGTCCCACTCACACGTCGGTAATTCGTAGCACTCGTTTATTCATGATTCACACCTTTCTTCTATGTTAAGTTTCTGTTTGAAATTGTACCCAAGGAATCTACCTTGAGAATATATGAAGTCTGCAAATAATCCCCATTTTTTTTATATTGCCTATCCAAAAGCTGAGTCATTTTAATTACAAATGCGGAGCTCTATGATTACTGCAGTCTTTGAGCAACATATGAACACACATCTAATGTAGAAAGGATCAAGCTCACCATTAAATGGGTACCACATGTTTGATTAGCTTGGCCAAAAACTAATATACTACAACAAAAATGGTTTTTAACAGCATGTTTAAGACTGTTTTTATATAAATGCTGTCAAAGGTGTAACTTTATAGAGCGTTTACAAAAATGCTGGTAAATGGGGTAACTAGAATATACATCATTTTTAAAATGTTGCTTATAGTTTACCAGCAAAATCAACATTGTGAGCATTTTTAAAACGCTATCAATATTCCACCTGCAAAAATGATATAATGAGCATTTTTAAAACATTGCCTATGCTCTACCTGGTTATAAGACTTTTTTCCTTCTTCCCGCGTTCACAATAAAATCAGGGCTCGATTTGGGGTTTTAGCGCTCTCTCTCTCTCTGCTCTCCTCTCCCCCCTCTCTCTCTTTGCTCTTGCCCCCATCTCTTTCTCTCTGCTCTTGCCTCCTCTCTCTGCTCTCGCCTCCCTTCCTCTCTCTTTGCTCTTGCTTCCCTCTCCCTCTCCCTCTCCCTCTCTTTGCTCTTGCCTCCCTTCCTCTCTCTATGCTCTCTCTCTCTCTACTCTTGCCTCCCTCTCCCTCTCTTTGCTCTCTCCTCCATTCCTCTCTCTCTCTGGTCTCGCCTCCCTCCCTCTCTCTCTACTCTCTCTTTACAACTGCATGAGGCCAGTCAAATGTAGTTGATTTTTGGGTTTAGGATTTTTTTTCCCTTTTTGAGTTAGAGGTGAAATGAAAGGGGAGAAAATGGCTAGCAGATCTTCTATGAGAAGCGTCATGAGGAAGAGGCTCTCTGATATAACCAACTCGCAGCGGCGACGCAAGGCCCCTTGCCAAGAAGAAAAGCGGAGACCTGTTTCAACCATGGCTAAAGACCACATTGATAAACTCAGCAAGGTCTTTCATTTGTGTTTCATTTTCTTTTTCTTTTTTTCTTAGTTCCTCTTCTTTCGTCTTTTATCTCGTGTGATGTGTTGCCTTTAGCTTAGCGGGATTTTCTCTTTTGGACAGGATCTTAGGAAAATATAGGTCTGTTGC
>JAOXJP010080191.1:0-15007 GCA_025762735.1 Platanus orientalis
GCTCCCACAACCCCTCACACAATAGATATATATATATATATATATATATATATATATATATATATATATATATATATTAGGGTGGGGTATATATATATATATATATATATATATATTTTAGGGTGGGGGTGTGCATTTCAGATGTGCCTACCTGACATGGGGCAGAGAGGAGCATTAGATAAGAGGAGAAGATACAATCCACTTTACTTGCTCTCAATCACATATCCAAAAAAATAAAATCATTTTTTTAAAGCATGTGTTTGTTGCAGAAAGATGTCCTGCAACACATGAGATCTTCCAATCTAAGGAGTCTGGCTGGGATTTGGTGCAATCCCTTAAAAAATGCTTAAGGTCAACCCTGCATCTGGAACAGGCACATCAGCACCATAAAAGTGATTTACACTTTTTGGGGGGTGATTATCACTTTTCGACGATGATGTATCGCCCCTGATGCAGGACGGACATTAGGCACTTTTTAAGGGGTCACACACCAAATCCTCAGGGTAAGGAATCTCACTACCCCTGCTTAAGGTTATTGATTCTTGCCACTGCCTTTTGTGGCTGCTTCCCTTGAAAAATGTATATATAGTTGGATCCACATCATTAGTGGCTCTGAGTTGGATTCGTCATGATTTGAGCTTAAGGCTTTTTTGAAGCTCCTAGATCTGAGACTCCAAATTGAGTTCCTTTCGCCAAAGCATCCATCTCATTAAAAGTTCGGCTCATTAAGGGACAAAGGTCATATATATTATATTAGTTTATTACATTATATACTTTTAATATTAAATATATTTATATATAACATATATAGATGTAACTTGCCGTAACATGGATTGTTGGGCCTATTGCAACCAGCTATTTGTTTAGATTTTGGGAGCTGGCTCATTGGTTATTGGACTTTAACAATGGGGCCTGAAGTAGTAAGCTTGAGTTTGGATCCTTCTGTGGTGAGCTTGAGCTGACCTCAGCGAAGCTCGAATCAACTTCGCTCATTGACACCTTGACATCGTCATCCATTGGCTGAAGAAAGACATTCTCTCCTCTTTGCTGTAGTCCCCACTCTCCATTCATTCTAGAATTACGTAAGAAAGTTCCAATAATTACAGCTTGAGCCATAATCTCCCAATTTCAATGAATCTGAATCCTAGAAAGGAAAGCCTGACCTATGTTCTATGTCTAATGGGTATCTCAATGTGCTATTACCAATAGGGGTGGCAATTCGTGTTAGCAGGTCTGGTCTGTGTCGTGTCAAGATAAGGGTATCATCTACTATATATATTAAGAGAAACGGGGTTGCCAAGTTGGATGCCCCCATCTTTTTTCTTTTGATTTTTGCTGTTTTTAGAGGTGCCACATCACTCCCAATTACAATTTGACACTTATACCACTATCTAATTCAATTCCTATCAAAATTTGACACCTCAATATGTATACACAACATCTTCTTTATCCTCTAATTTCCTAAATTGTCTAATCCTCTATTTATTTTTTTTCCTAATTTGTCTCTACTAATTTATTTCTAATAAATTTATATATATTATGTCATCATCTTTCCTATTATTCCATGTTTATTGTTCTTTACTTTCTATTAAAGAGTTTTCATTTTCTCTCCATTTACATGTGGCACATTCCACATTAAAGTCTATACGTATTTCTTCTAACGTTTTCTTCTTCATAAATTCTTTTCTTTTTCTTTCTTCTTTATTATTTTCCTTTTTTGGGGTGTCTTAAATAAGATATACCCGTGGACCCTCCCAATAATTCTCTTTCTTCCTCTCTTATTCCACTAAAATATCATTAAACTTCCATTTTCTAAATTTTGTAATGCCCTTCTTGTGTGTTATCTCTCTAATTAAATGTTTTATATCATTAAATGTCAACCTAATTAGCAAGTCTTTCCTATTTCTTTAACATGTCTTTCCTATGCTTTCTCTCCAATTATAGTAATTTAATTTATTAAATCTCTTACTAATAGCTTACCTAAAACTTTTATATCTTCTCTTACCATCTTACATTTTAATCTCCCATTTCTCCCCTTAAAATCTCTTTAACTTCTTTTTATAATGTTCAAATTTCTTTCTTAATCCATTTTTTCATTCATTCCTTATATTTTTATACATAAGATTAACATGAATTAGAACTCTATCCGACTCTCTCTTTGTTGTCGGTTCTTCTAAGGAGCGTGAATATGTGACTACGGTGGAGATCCTTGACAAGGCTGAAAGCCTAAAATGAGTTTGGTGGGGAAGTGAATTAACACAGTTTGATTCCTCATGATCGATGCTAGTATCTTTTTCTTTCTCTCTCCACTTCATCTTTCTTCTTTCCATCCCCTCTCTGTCCAAAGACTGAACAAGGAAATGCTGGAGGACCGGTATTTGGTGGAACAAGTAGCCATGGTCGAGTTGGAAATTAACGATCCATCGCATCTAGTCCGAATTCATTCCAAGAAACAACAAGAATGTATCAATATCTTCATTTTTTTTTCTATTTTGAATTTGGATTCATCTATCGACCAAAGTTTTTTTTAAATTGGTTTAGGGATTTAAGGGAGTAAGTTTTGTTAATTTTCTTTATGCTTCTTTCTTTTTTATGGTATTTTGTTGTTTATTTGCATTTGCATTAATTACTTTTTCCAGCAATTAGATACCATAAGAACCATCTAAATGTTAATATCAATTATATTAAGAATTGACCATGGATTGCATTTTCTTTATAGTAGCAATCCTCCTATTCTTCATAATGGCTTAATATGTTATAATATAATGAGCTATCTTTTTTTGCTTATATGCACCAATAGGGTTGATAGATTGAAGCATTTGAGTTAATGGATACTTCCATATTTGATTAAAGGTATGGGATTTTTGTTTTCTAATTTTTTGGCTTATTTTTTTCTTTTATATTTTGCTCATTTTGATTTTATTTCTTATTCATTAATTAGCCGTGCTCACACGAGTTGATTTGCTAGTATATATATTAAAACAATAGCCTCATGCCCCTTTTTCTCTCATCCACGTGGACACTCTATTAAACTTTTCTCAATTTTCCCATAATGCCCCTTTGAAAAGAGGCCGGATTTGGTAAGACAACTTAGAGAACGGCTAAAGCTGGAATGACATCAGGGCTGACACATCAGTACAGAAAAAGTGAATACACTTTTTAGGGGGGATGCTTTTCACATTTTGGCACTGATGTGTCAGCCTTGATGTCATTCCAACATTAGCCACTCTCTAAGTTGTCTTACCCAATCCGTTTACCTTTGAAAATGGAAACATCCCCTCCTCTCTTCTATTATCTCTCCCTCTCTAATCTCTCATTCTCTCTCTTATTTAATGACACCCCAAAACATCCCCTAAAATCACTCTTTAAAATAAATGAGAGATAAAGAAAAACCCTAAACGTTTTTAGAAATAATTTATATTAAATAGTTTTCCTCCCTAGAATCTCTCAATCTTCCTTTCTCACCTCTCCTAAATTTCCTCTCTCTAATTATATCCAAACCGTCATCCTAGAAATTTTATTACAAAAATTATCTCTAATTTTATCTCCTACCAAACCGTCTACCTAAAGTCTCTCTCCATCTCTATCTCTCTTTCTCTCAAACTAAAAATCATCTAAAAATACTCCTTTATTTATCGACTCTTGATTGCTTATTAAATTTGGTAACTCTAAGAAACCAAAAATAATTAATTACTAAATACAATTAAAGGCGTGCCAATTCAATCTATCACGATTCATTTTAAAACACAATCTCAATCAAGAGATATCTTTAGTCATCAAACATTTTCTACCAAATCTAACATCAGGAAGGGAAGGTGACGAAGATGGTTTCAATGTATCGCTTTCAGGCAATCGAAGGGAATGGATTGTATAAATGCTTTCAAGTTTTGCACACAGAGAACACCAAAGCACTTGGCACAATGTTGGTAGCGTTGCCAACACTGGTGGTGAAGTGATATTTTTTTCTTAAAAAATGAAACATTACCAACATAAGAAAGGAACTGAGGCATGAAGATGGTAGGGAACTAGAGAATCGGGAGTCCTGCAGAACCAGCTATTGGTGGGTTTTGGTCTAAGTGATAAGTGAGGCTCATGATCCTATCATATCTGCTTATGTCTTGTTAGGACATGTGCACAACCAAAGTACACGGTTTGGCAAAAAAATTGGTTGTGCACATCTTTTTATGCTAAATGGTGCACTTAAGTCATGGACATGTCCTAACAGGACATAAGCAAATAGGACAGGATCTAAACTGGAAAAGTGATTTTTTATTGGATGGATGTTATAATTTATTATTATATTTTGTAAACCAAAACCACTATGTTTTGTTAACATTTGACTAATTTATGTGCTGACTTACAATATGGATTGGGACAAGGTTTAATGCCAACCACCTAGTAACCCATATATACGTTAATACAAGTCTTCTTCTTTCGTGGGGGTTAACATGCATATTATATTCTCTTTTTTGGGCGTACTTTTCATGGATTTTTAATTTTGTTTACTTTGATAAGATAAGGAAAGAGTAAAGATTATCGAAAGACTTCTAGATGGACTCTGCAACTTTTAGGATAAATAAAAGACTCCACACACAAGAGAAGCATATGGATCTTCTTCATCTTCCACTATCGAGAATTCTCAAGTCTCCAAGCTTGAAGTCACATGCCATCAAGCTTTGAAGGCTCAAGTTTTATGCAATAAAAATCAAGAAAAGTCAAGGAAATGTGTCTTTATCAAGGTGACATATGTGTAAACTATTATTCTATATATATGATACTCTGATAAGTATTAATGATGACTTTATTTTTTATTTTTTCTTCTTTTATAAGCCTTAATTAAAGGTTTTCTACCTTCCTTACATGGAGGAGATGTAAAACAGATTCGAACTTCTGAATCCGGAGGTGTGAACCCCCACAAATAAGAAAAATGTTCCATGAATGGGTAATTTGTCAATAATTTTCATAACAAAATTTGATGTGTACCAATTTCTAGCACGTCTTCTGGGATACTTCTCTCCTCTCTTCTTTTGTTATATAGAAGCTATGTAGTGTTGCTAAAAGGAAATGTGTTGCATCCTCCAAAATCAAAAGCAATGTCCAACCCTAGACCTTTACAATCTCAGTTAACGATAGCCGCAGGATGGTTTAGAGAAGAATATCCCACATGGTTGCTCCATGCTCTCCACCAACCTCTCCTAAGATATATGCATAGGTGGTTAGGTCTTCACTAAGAAAGCTCCAGAGGTATGAGACTTCTAAGGGGACTACCTCATCCACGAGAAATTCTTTGCCTTGTGCTAACCATTTATGGGCCACACTCCCACTCAAGAGAAGCCAACAAACAGCAAGGGCTGGACCTACAAGTCCCTTAAGTCCAAAGCACCTCCAGTGAACGTGACTAGCCTTTTTGTCCATGTGGTTGAGCTCTCCACTTGTATTCTTGCACCTTGGTTTTTTTTTTTTTTTTTGTAATTTTTCTTTATTTCTTTGTTGCCTCCTTTTTTTAGAAACTTCTATCATCGTCACTCTATTTCTCTTTTTCTTTATTCCTCAATTAAGGAAGTTTCCCTTTTGTAAAGGGATCCTCTCGCTACCAAGATTTTTTCTTTACAAAACCTAAACCATGTTTATTCTCTTAGTGACCCATTTTGACGACCTTGGACATTTGCAACTATAGTTTTAGTGAAATTGAATCAGGATTTGCAATTAACATAGTAAGCCTTCTCTCATATTATCTCTCTCTCATTCTTTCTCAAAGGTTTGAAAAGGTGACTCACCCTATCACACCCAATTTTCATGACACTTCTTTTTTCCTTGTTATACAATAGTTAAATTATGTATAACAAAGAAGGGGCGTCTATCAACACCATAATTTGGTCTGATATAGACTACACTTCATTCCCTCCAAACTCTTTCAAAAATGAATAACGGGGCCCATTAGAAAACTCCTGCTAATGTCCAGTCAATGTAGGGAAAGTTTCCAAGCTAAACCAATAAAGCATTTTCTAGAAAAGACATTTTTCTTAAGAACCCCTATCTTACCCAAACAAGCCTTAAAAATAATGCATTTTCCAAAACTCATAATTATGCAAAGAATGAAAAATCAAATATACCCTAACATGGAGCATCTATCAATAACATTTTTTTGTCTTGTGTCTCCCAAAATACTCCTAAACCAAAACAAATCTTAAAATTGCCCTTTTATGCCAAAATGACCAATTTTCCCTTTCATGAAAAGACCCAAATGTCATTAGGGTTACATCATCTATTTAAAGGATGATATAACCTAAGGGAGGGGGCTTCACATTTTTTAAAAGAGAAGAGAGGAAGAAAACAAGGAGAGGAAAAAGAAGGAGAAGAAGAGAAGAAAAAGAAGACAAGAAGAAATCTCCAAGAGAAGCCCAAGCTTTTCCACTATAAGTATTTCTTCCTCCATTAAAATTATATGGAGTAACCTTCTTAGCATGCTTAAAGTAGAAATTTTGTATAATTTAGATTAGATAGTATGGTTCTTAATAGATCTCCATGTTTTATCATTGATTGGCCTTGAATTGCTTCATATTCAATGATTGATTTATTGATCTTGTGTTGTTATCTTGATATGTTGAGAATTATCATTGAATCATGTTGAGTTTAGCTTAGATCTCAATTGTTCTTCATGGATTTATATAGATCTTTCATAGTTAGATAATTATGTTTGATCTACATGAATTTAGTAGAATTATCTTCATAATCCTTTGAAATCTAATGATTTTCTTTGTTTTCTTTTCAATTTGAGCTCATCCCAAGTTCATCTTACCAATTAATCTATGGATTCACTCAAAAATCTTGAATCAAGGGAATTTTGATTGAATCCATTAGATCCAATAGTTGGAAATCTTCAAGTTCTATGTTGATTAATTTATAGTGAGAATATGAAGTTGCTATTTAATTCTTGTTACTTTGTTACAATTTTCATTCATTCAATGACATTGGCATGTAAATGTTGAAGATATTATGACTATGTGAATATTGTGTGAATTATGGTATATATTTTGTAGATCATGGTATTAAACTCAAGTTGAGTTAAGGTTCAATGCAATGGAAGCCAAATGTGACAATCAAGAGGCTTAATCCCATTCCAATGCAAACAAACCCCATTTGGAGCCCAAAAAAATAAAATAAAATCAGAAAAATCAAGTCTCATTTGCATGTTCATTGAAGAATTGCCTCTCAGGAGGCAACCATGTTCGACCCCCTGAAGGCCTTGAGTGCAGTTGTTTGAATGACCGCTTTCACCCTAAGAGCCCCAAGAGCCTGTGGTTAGGGATGCATGTATCCGACTATTATCCAAATCCAGTTCATTTTCATATTCGTTTAAAGAAAATACGGATATACATGTATCCATTTCAATTAAATATTCATTCGTTTAAAAAATATCTGATTATAAATGAACCAAATACCGATTTATATACATCCATTTCGACTAAATATCCATATTTGTATATATATATATATATATATATATATATAAAATACTTAATGACTGATTTAAATTAATAGTCATATTATAATACTTCAAGTTATTTTACTTTTTAAAACTATTGTAGGTTCTGTTGCATTACTTTTAAGATTAATCCTAACCTAACAGATACAAATATGTTAACGTAACTTAATGATCTTGTTTAATCAAAGATATCTGTATTTGTATCTAATATTTGACTAACTTAACATATATGAATATGAACCTATATGTATATGATTTTATTAAATATCTTGTAAATTAAAAAAATATTTGATTATAAATGAGCCAAATTCGGATATACTACTATCCGCATCGAATCCGGCTCATTTGCATCCCTACATGTTGTCATTCAAACGATGGCCAGCATAAAATCCCTCGGGTGTGGAGAATGATTGCCCCCTTTTGAGATTGATCATATGCCCCTTTTTTGGCCAAAATGACCCCTAGTTTGCTCTCGATGTCCCAGTTTTGAAATTTGACTAAAACCATAAACAATATGTGCGATAATGTGTTAAAAATGAATGTGGGAAGGAATCTAGTATGGATGTTTGATGAGAGACATGAGAATCCTAGGAATTCAATTATTTTTGCACCTCAAGAGAGCATATCTTAATGAAAATGAATGAATGTATTCTCCCCACATGCTAGTTGATTTATGTAAGTATAATATCACATTATCGCACATATCCAAGAAAGTCTTATTTCAATATTTTGTATTTTCCATACTTTAAACAATTAGGTCTTGGTAGCACAATGAATGACCTTCATATCTTTAAAGGATTTGCAGATTCCATTTTAAGTCATCCAAAGGGATCTTAACCCTCTAATGCAGATCTTTTGAAATATTGAAATTTGGTTAATTGGCCACATTAAGCAAAGTGATATGATGGAATAAGTAGGTAATTATATTTTAATATGGGTGTTTTAAGGTTGCTAACACCTTTCCTAATAGTAATCGAACCCCTAAACCCACCTCCACACTCTGGTTAAACTGTGCCTTAGATTATTTTTAGGTTTCCATTATAGAAAATCCGAAAAGATATCCAGCTACACCTCATTGACTAGTGGTGACTCCTAAAACACACATGTGAGTATAACTCAACTACCATAGACATATTAGGAGGCACCCCTTATCTCAAAACCATGCTCCGAAAGATATCCAGTCACTCCTCATTGACTAGTGGTGGCTCCTAAAACACACATGTGAGTGTAACTCGACTACCATAGACATATTAAGAGGCATCCCTTATCTCAAAACCACGCTCCACTCTTGCGATCTACTTTGGTAGGAAAAAGGCAAGGAAAGAGGGGATGACATTATTAGTTAGTGCAAGCCCTAGCACTCTTTTCTCTTTGTGCCACACTATCCTATCCTTCCGAAAGTACATCATTAGGTTGCTATTAGTTTCCCTTAATTACCCTTTTCTTTGGTGCCGCCAACAACACCTAGAGAGGATTCATCCTCCCAGTAATAGTGAGTGCATCATGTCCATTGTGCCATTCCTTGGCACATGAGGTCTGTCCCTCAGGCCATCGGGTGTTCATGATATTTGTACATTGCAAGTATGAAAACAATTGATCAAACGGTAAAGAAGTTTAAAGAAATGAGGATTCTTATTGATGATTAACCATGCTTGCAATGCCTCTAGTAAGAGGTTTAAATATACCATTACAAAGGTAAGGATACAAACTAAAACAAATCAAATATTATTTTCCCTAATACTCCCCCTAAAACACATGAGGATTTTGATGAAAATTTTTGTGTGTTTGAAGATCATAGTTGTCTTCATGCCGATGCCACTTGATGGAATTCGTTGATGATAATCATGATACTAATGATTTTGAGATGTAAGTTGATGGATTTTCATTGTGATGGTCAATGATGATGATGGAATGTGTGATGAGTGGATGAACCAATTGTATGAAAGGAAAAGATTAGGTCTCCATGGACCTAATTTATTGGGCCACTTGGGCCTGATGTGTTGGGTCTCTTTGGATCAAATGTGTTGGGCCTCTTGGGCCAAATGTATTGGGTCATTGGGAATTAAAAAAATTATCAAATCACATGGGCTAGGAAAAGACTTCTTTGGGTCATGAAATAGACCTCTATAGGCTCAATGTTTTGGGCTTGATATCTTCGTGCATCACATTGGAAATAGCTACAATGTTTTCGGCATGGGCCTAAATACCTCATGCAATTTATTTTTATTGGTCGGCTCTTCCTCCATGTCAACCAAAAACAGACAAAGAAGTTGGGAACCCTTTAAAGGTAACGGGTACTTCGATGTGATAATTAGACGACGTCAATAAGCAAGCGTGTCTTGATGAGGACTGAATCTTGACGAGCAATCCACGTAACGCATGATTGGTGGGTCTGATATCAAGTGCGACACCCCCCTGATGGGACACTCAGGAGGGGGAATCAAAAACCTCCAAAAAGTGAATTGATTCCGCCCCCGATTGTCCCATCAGGGGATGTGGCGCATACGATATCAGACCCCCTAGAGGGAGAGTACCAATGGACAGCCAATACCAAAAAGTAATCAGAAGTCGGACTCCAATTAACCTCGAGTTGGACTTGGACATCACGGAGTTCAGCACTTGCAATCTTAATAGTTGCCCATTAAACAACGGGAATTGGTGGGAAACCAGAGCCCCTAACATCATCCATGACAATGATTGGACAAGAATGCTGCGCATGCTGGGTCCATCTGTGACAACATCCCATGCATGTCATCTCGTAATATCTTTCAAGCGAACGAAATGCACCGCTCAGAGTTTACACATTGCAACAAAGTAGCCATGTCCACGAGGTTTTGGATGATTAAGCATAACTGCATAATGATGAAATTGTTTGGGAAGAAAATGTTGTGTGTGATGACAAAGTATCTGTAGTGTTTATGGTGGATGATTAAACAATAATTTGGTTCATCCTCACCGTAACTGGATAATGATGAAATTGTTTGGAAAGAAAATGTTTTGTGATGACAAAGTGTGTAGTGTTTGTGAAGTATAAGATGACACCAAATTCAAAAACACATCATGTGTCAATCAATAGCATGCCTACAAGGCTTGTGTCAACACAGACAATCATTCTTCAATTGTTTATCACACAAAAAAGAGTCACGCAACTAAAAGGACATTAAGGCCAACTTGTACACCTCAGGCAGTTTTGGGAGCCCTAAGGATTTGGTGCAGATACCTTAAAAATACCTAAGGTCTGCCCTGCATCAGGGGTGGCCACATCAGCACTAAAAAGTGTTAATCACCCCCAAAAAGTGTACATCACTTTTCTGGTGTTGATGTGTCCACCCCAGATACAAGTAGACCTTAGGCATTTTTTTTCAAGGTCACACCAAATCCCAACCGTTTTGAAAGTGAAAACCAAGGAAACTGTATATGAAAAGAAGGGGAAACCGACTTGATGTCACAACGTTTATGATGACTTGAGAAGTGGGTAACAAGGAAAAACGAAGGTCGGCATGTCACAGACGAGAGTGGATTGTATCAGCTCCTCTGCTCCTTTCTGCTCCCCCTGACAGGGTGCAGATGATTAGACAAGCGGATACAATCCATTCTCCACGACATGTCTTGACATGTACATGGGTACAGCGGCCCCCAAGATTTGGTGTCCCTCTTAAAGTGTCCCTAACCTGTCCATGCATGCACGAAGCACACCTCACATCAAGAAGTTATTTACACCTGATGTGTCGCCCCTGCATGCAAAGGCAGGTTAGGGCACGTTAGGAGGGGGCACCAAATCCCAGCCGGCACGGTGGCCTTGGATGTGGCATTTTTGTAATTTGCACTTAATGACAAAACTGTAATTAGCCGGACGGTTATATGCAGCCTGCCTGCCGGACTAATCAAATATTTTAAAAGAAAGATCAAATTTCAAACTATGTGGGGTCCCTTTGGTTTCAATAATTGAACACAACATCCAACAACCGTCAAAAGAGTTAAAAGCGAAAACATAGAGATTCATCCTCTCTGGTTCTGCTTAACACTTTAGATGGGATCGTTATTGAGTCTCTTCTTCTCATTCGGTTACTACAAACTACTTAGATATGTCGGTTGTGGGAGAGGCAATTATGTCTGTTTCTCTTCAGGTGCTGTTCGACAAGTTTGCCCCCCCGATCCTCAGGGAGTTTGTATCTCGATGGGGCGTAGATAAAGATCTCAAAAAGCTAGGAAGGATGCTGTCGAAAATCCAGGCTGTGCTCAATGATGCAGAGCGGAGAGAAGTAAATGACACAGCAGTGAAGATGTGGCTGGATGACCTCAAGCATCTTCTTTACGATGCCGAAGACATAATGGACGAGTACGCAACTGAAGTTGGACAATCAAAATTGGAATCGGAAACCAAAGGAGGTACAAGCCAGGTGTGGAACCTCAATTTCATGCCTTCTTATTTTAGTCCAAATGTTGTCTCGTTTAAATTTGAAATAGCATCTACGTTAAAAGAGATCATAGGGAGGTTAGAGGAGATTGCAAAAGAAAATTATGAGCTTGGTTTGAGAGAAGGGGTTGGGGAGAGGCTGACCACCGGAATCAGAGAGGGGCTGCAAACGAGTTCCTTGGTTGATGAATCTCGTGTTTATGGTCGGGAGAGTGATATAAACAAGATGATTGAACTGCTACTCTCGAATGGCACTTGTAGAGGAAATGAGGTTGGGGTGATTCCAATAGTCGGCATGGGTGGACAAGGAAAGACAACCCTTGCTCAGCTTGTATACAATTGTGAGAAGGTGGAGGGGCATTTTGATCTTAAAGCATGGGTTTGTGTTTTGGAAGAAGTTGATGTGAGGAGGATAACAAAAGCAATTCTTGAGTCTTCCAATGGGAATTCTTGTGATCTCAAGGACCTAGATCCACTTCAAGTCAGACTTAAGGATACATTGAATGGGAAGACATTTTCAATTGTTTTAGACGATGTATGGAATGAGAAAATGAATAGCTGGGATATCCTTCGAATTCCTTTTCGGGTTGGGAACCAAGTAAGTAAAATAATAGTAACTACATGAAGTTTAATAGTTTCATCAATTATGGGCACAATTCCTGCTCACACTCTGGAGGGACTCTCAAATGAAGATTGTTTGTCATTATTTAGGCAACACGCCTTTGCAGCAGACGGTGGAAATTACAATGCACATCCAACTTGAAGCAATCGGTAAGGAAATTGTGAAAAAATGTAAAGGTTCGCCTCTTGCAGCAAAGACTCTTGGAGGTTTCTTGCGCTCTAAAGTTGATGAGGATGATTGGAATTATATCTTAACAAGTGAAATATGGAACATAGTGGAAGACAAAAATGATATTCCACCAGCTCTAAAATTGAGCTATCAACATCTCCGTGCACCTTTGAAGCGGTGCTTTGCTTATTGTTCCATCTTTTCTAAAGACTACCAATTTCGGGAGGAACTAGTAGTGTTCATGTGGATGGCAGAAGGCTTTGTACACTCCACAGGAGGGAAACGATTGGAAGACACAGGAAGGGAGTATTTTGATGATCTGTTATTGAGATCATTTTTTCAATATGATAGTGATGATAAATCAGTTTTTGGAATGCACGACCTCATTCATGATTTAGCACAATCTATTTGAAGGGGAATATGTTTTTTGTGTTAGGACCGATTTACCTTCTTCCTCTTAGAAGAAAACGGGATTCAATAAAATCAACAAGCAAAACGAAAAAGAAAATTATTCACAACACAAGATTTACATGGAAAAACCCCAATTTGGGGGAAAAACCATGGAACCGCAGAGTAAACTTTCACTATTTGGAAACCTTCATTAAAGACGATTACAATTTTCGAAATCACTCTCTCTTCACACGCAACCCTAGAACAAAACATATAAATACCCTAAAAAACCCTAATACATTGCGGATACGGTTCGGATCCGGTCCAGTACATAAAACCATAAAAACGGGATTGAAATTTTCCATATTCGGGTTATAATCCGAGTCATATTTAGGTTGACAAAATCTGATGCTAACCCAAATCAAACTTCACACATTACAATCTCCCACTTGAAGTTTGATATCTTGTTGCATTTCCTGTGTTTGAGAACACCATTCTTTCCTTGATGTGATCCTATCTCTTGCGGCTCAACTGCACCATCTTCACACTTGAAGACCAATTGTTTTGCATAACTCCAGTTTCACTGTTGTGACTGTCTTAGTGAACGTATCTGCAGGATTATCATCCATATGGATCTTTTCCAACCTCAACACATTTTCTTCTAGAAGCGAACGTATGAAGTGATGCCTCCTGTCAATGTGTTTGGTCCTTGCATGGAATGCTGAATTCTTCGCGAGATGAATAGCACTTTGGCTATCACTATGTAACCTACTGTTCTCTTGCTTCTTTCCCAACTCTTTCATAAAGTTCTGCAATCAAACCATTTCTTTGCTTGTCTCTGTGGTAGCAATATATTCTACTTCAGTACTTGAAAGTGTCACTATCTTCTGCAATTGTGACACCCAACTTATAGTTGTAGAATCCAAGGTGAAGACATACCCTATATAGTAATTCTTCGTTTGTCAAAATCTCCTAACAAATCCAAATCCACATAACCTTGTAGGTTAAGTCTAGACCCTCCAAAAGTCATTGAGGCTTTAGAAGTTCTTCTTAGGTACCTTAGAATCCACTTCATAACCTCCCATTGCATCTTTCCAGGCTTGCTTAGAAACTTGCTAACAACTCCCATTGAATGAGAAATGTCTGGCCTTGTGCTAACCATAACATACATCAAATTGCCTATTACTGATGCATATGATACCTTGGACATGTAATCTATCTCTTCCTGGGATTTAGGAGAATGCTCCTTGGAGAGTTTGAAATGCCCTGCCAATGGGGTATTGACTAGCTTAACATTTTGCATGTTGAATCTTTTTGGAACCTTTTCAATGTAGTCCTCTTGAGACAACATCAACATGTGGTTTTTCCTATCTCTTGTGATTCTCATACCAAGAATATGCTTAGCTACACCCAAGTTCTTCATCTCGAACTCCGTTGATAACATATCCTTGAGATTATTTATCTCCTGCATGCTTGATCCTGTAATAAACATATCATCAACATATAAAAACAATATAATTTAACTATTGTTATACCTCTTGATATAGCAGCAATGGTTTGCATGACATCTCCTAAAGCCATTTACTGTCATGAAGTTGTCAAACTTCAAATACCACTACCTTGGTACTTGCTTCAACCCGTATAAGCTCATTTTCAGCTTACACCATTTTTTCATTAGTAGTGTAACCTTCTGGCTGCTCCATATAAATTTCCTCCTTCAAATCACCATGAAGGAATGGAATCTTCACGTCAAGCTGCGCAAGATGTAAATCTTCTGTTGCCACTATGCTCAGCACTACCCTGATAGTTGTCATATTCACAACTGGAGAAAATAATTCAGAGTAATCTATTCATTTTCTTTGTTGACATCCTTTAACCACCAACCTGGCCTTATATCTTTTGGTCCCATCATTCTCATCCTTCA